>JAAGAY010145018.1:0-49790 GCA_011801015.1 Ardeotis arabs
AAAAAAAAAAAAAAAAGAAAAAAAAAAAAAAAAAGAAACTGCAGCCAGGCCCTGTGAGGCGCATTACCGCAGAGGGTTTTCTCAGGAGAAACGGAGAGCGCTGACAGAGGAGGGCTGATTGCGGCAGCGCTGTAACTGATGGCCAGATGCAGGGGAAGAGAAGGGATCTGGAGCTGCTCCGTGCCATGACCTAACGCTTGGCATGCGGACAGCTGATGGCAGAGTCTAACACTACTGGTCCCAGCAAAACGCAACCCAAGTCCTTAGCGATAAATTTTCAATGCTTTATGCTGCTTCTCAGTAAATCAATACATTAAAATAAAAAAATCAAGAAGAAAAGAAGAAAGGACACAGACAAGTAATCAAGCGCCCAAGTATTTGTGAAAAAACGGTGTTAGAAGTAAGAGCAGATTATTCTTTGAAATATAAAATTGCAGCATTTAAATTCCAGTCTTTTTAGTTCACATGCCTGAGAAACTCATGATCCTACAGCACCAAACATAAAACCCAATATTATGTATATTCTTTACACCCAGATGCCCACGACATCGAAAAGTTCCAGCTTATTTACAAACATTATTTTAAAAAGACGAGTAGAAAATCAGAAATGCAGACATTTTACTTTTCCAAACTGTTGTAAACTTCTGGTTATTCAGACCTTAGCCTAATTTATTCTCCAGATATTTCACAGAAATGACAGGACAACACTGAGTAGCTGACACCCAATGCTACAACTCAAGCTGTTACACAAGCACGGAAACATGAGGACTGTGGACGCAGACCAAAAATGAAAAGTGAAGCCTAGAACACACATTTGAGCAAGTGCAGAAAATAAAAATAAAGCAGACATAACACAATGGGCTGTGAAGAATCATATTTGGCTACGAACTCTGCTGAAAACAGGTCTCCCTCCGTACAGCAGTCTGATTGCAGTTACCTAGGTCTTCCTACAGGAAAATTGTGTACAAGTGGAGGACTCTTCACCTTCTCTACTGAAGTCAATGGCAAAACTACCGCCAGCTTCACTAGGAGCAAGAGTCAGCCCGTCATCTTTAGGATCAAAACCCAAATTTCAGAATATTCCATGTAGATGCAGCACACAAAATCAAACAGAGGAAATCCAGCAAGCAATGTGGAATATTAAGTACTATTATTATGAAAACGCTCATTGTTTTCCACAAAAATATCTCCTCATCAATTAGCACAAATATCTGCGGCAAGCATGCTAAAAAGATATCTCTTTCTTTTCAACGCAAACTGTGTTTTGTTTTTGTAGTGCTGGAGCAGAACAGGGTGAGGGGCACACTCTGCTGGCCAGAAGCACCATTTACACCAAAAGCTTTTTAACAATATGAGTGCTAAAAAATAAAGCCCATTAGATGACATCTGGACGTGAAGTGCTGCTCCATAGTAGGCCGCTACTTGACTTTTTTTCATCCTGAATATTCAAGACAATGGCTGTGGTGCTACAAATGGACTTTCTCGTGTTTAAACATCAGCCTACCTGCTGTAAGAGCATTCTTTCCTGAAGGACACTTTTTAGCAGTCTAACCTATGTTCAAAACCTCTTTACCTTAGGCTTTTCATCCAGTATTTGCTGACGAATCTCCTTGTGTTTTTCGACAAGTTTCTCCTGTCTTTTACTCTGAGCATCTTCTAGCTGTAAGAAAACAGCAGAGGATCTTTAGTCAGAGATTGCACATCCTCACTTTCCCACCTCTTCCCCAACAAATATTTAATCCATCAAAATTAAAACGTTATCATCAAAACTATAGATAATTCTAATATAAACTCACACACCATCATCACAAGCATCGCTGAGCACAACAACTGCTCTAACAGTTGTACGTGGACAATACATCTCAGATTTCACACATGGGATTTAGAATCAGAAATGTCTAAAGGACTTGCTGTAGACTTCTAAGGCTATTAAAAGTGTAACATGTTTTTAAAAATCGTATTAGTCTGCTTTAGCTTTTATTGTATTAGCTGTGCGAGACGGACTGTTCCCAGAAGAGGAATTGGCATCCTAGAGCCCTAAATGAACATGCTGATAAACTCTGGGCCTCGTTTAATAAAGCGCTCAGACATGTGTCTGACTCCAACAGGAATTCCGCGTACTTAATTTGCTCACTCTTCAGGTTCCTTCCTAAATCAAGGCCTCTGTGAGCAAAAACGGGTCAACTTTTGAAGTGAACTATCTCTGCACTGAAATGAAGAGAAAATTTCATAGTGCCGTATGCTTCATAGTGACTTCACGTATCAAAACACGCGGTGCGTACTTTCAGCCCAGTGTAAAGCACCCACAGCTTCAGAAAAGCTAACACCTGTAATGACATTCTTTGGCTTGTATTTACAGTGCTCACAGAAAGGCTTTTGCATTTCAGTAACTGTACAAGTGTAATTAAGGGCAAAATATACTCTGCAATTAAATGTTGATTGACTTTCAGAGCTCCTTATGCAATCCTTGCATTCGTGAGACAGCAAGCCAATTTAAAAACTTGGTACATTTTCCATGAATAAACACAGGATACTCAAAGATTAAATCATAACTGTATTAAAATCTGCCCCTCTTAGCGCCGTCCCCCAACCACTAACAATTAAGCAAGATCTGTCTGAAATTCCAGTTTTCCTTTAAGTGGAATGCGAAGAGACGTCTAGGCTGCATCTGGGAAAAACCGGCACTTGTAGAATCTTTATGCCGAAGCTTAGAACCTGCAGTTTAATATGATTTAAAATATGAAAACTGACATTTTTACCTCCCAAAATGAAAAATAAACATATGGCCTGACATACCCGTTTTATGTACTGCACCACCTCCTGGATATACGATCGAATCATTTCAGTCTTCTCTCTGGGGAGAGGCAATCGACGAGTTATCGCAGTCAATAAGATGGCACCGATATATTTTAATCCCCCACAACTCCTTACAAAAGAAGTAAGGCTAGGTTTTGGAGGTACGGGTCCACCTACTTATCTTTTATCCAGTTCCTGAACGTGCCTTTCGCAACAGGCTGCATCTTTATTGCACGAACGGCTCCGACTTCCTCACCACCTACCGCAAAAACCCCTCTGCTCCTTCACAACGGGCTTTTCCCATGGGATACTGCCACATCTTTGAAGTGACGGTGGTGTTCCTTAAGGCCCAAATGTCAGTCTAGGAGAGCGCGCTGTCATCAGTAGACGCACACTGCCACATCGTGGCACGTTGTATAGTCTCCGTCAGCCAGCAGATACTGCTGGTGACATCTCAGCGACGATGGCAAAGTTCCCACAAAGAGCAGGGCAGCCTCCACTTTGTCTCCAGCTTTGCTGCCTAAACCACAGAAAGCTGAACTTGGAGGAAATACTTGAACTTCAAGTGACTGAGTGAGATAGTTATTATGTGACCATTGGTCAAAGGCTGAAGATGAGATCTCCCACAGCCATTAACGCACATAAAATAACTATTTGTGGATAGCTGAGCTGACCAGATTCAGGACAGTACTCTAAAACCTAAGTGCCTAAGTCAAGAGCAGTGAATCAGTGTTCAGGTGACACTAAAATCTAACGGTTTTAGGTAGTTACACAAGCCGTGGCTGCATGCAGGAATTAGAAAAATTAAGAACAATTAATACAATGTACTATATCTGTGTAATATTCTTTCCCAAATTTGTGTAAAAGCTTGAAATAAACAACATCCTAGCCTGGACAACTCGAATGGGATTCACCAGAAGGCCTCGCTACTCTCTGTCCTACTGTGAGAGTGAGGACAACTGGTGTCACTTGACAGAAGAAAGCTGAATTTCCCATCTCATGTTTCCCAAGGGCACTTCAAAACGCCTGGCACAGGAAAGCTCTTGGGAAAAATCAGGAAAACATAGAAGGAAAACAAAAAAGAATGTCAACTTGTCTGTTTCTGATCGTTTCTCACTAGTGTTTCATTAACCTCTCAGCAAATCATTTCCTATTGCAATTGATTTTTACTGCTATAAAATTTTCATTATGACGAACGACTTTTTTCTAATGACTTCCATGCCCTCTTACCAGCTCTAACCATATTAAGTATTTCTCCCTTTTTTAATAATAAATTAAGATCATTTTGTGATCTTTTTTCTAGGATGTTTATTAAAATTCTATAATATCGATTCTAAATTATCTGATGCAGTTCATTGTGTGTGTGTGACCTCCTTTCCTTCTTACCAAATACATGGATTCTACGTTAGGAGGCTCCAGAATATGTAGAAACCTTTTTACCTGTAGAAAACTAAACATTTTTGTATCTTTGTTACACAGTAAAATGCAGATATTCTGTATTTTTCTTTTTTTTTTGTTGCTGTTCTTTCCGTATTTTTAACTGTCCTTAAATGTTACTAAACACTAGTAACAAGAAAATCCCAGCAAACAGCGCAATATTAAAATGTTCCATTTTTCTGAGCTGCTTGCCAAAACAAATGAAGGAGGACAAACAAACCTCGAGACTGTGCCCTTGGGAAGAACATAATCAACTTTCACAACTACAATTTGCATTGTCTGGTGGTGCATAAATGAAATTAATATTCCTGTCTCCGTTCACAGAAGCTGCACCCTCAGAGCTCAGCCCTCCTCCCTCTTCCTCGTGAAGTGACTGCACGCTGCATAACGCTGTCACTGAAGGAGAACCGGTAGCACAGCATCTGAGGGGAATTTATCACAAAAGTAGAGCAAATCTGCCAGTGGGTGGCTGCTATTTCTTCTGGTAGAGCAGCTTTAACAGAATTAAAAAGAAAAGATAACCCCAAAATAAAAGGCGACGTTAAGGTGAAAAATCAAACCCTACAGGAACTGAAGCCACCGAGTCTATTTATACTCAGAGAAAAAGCGTCTGGATTAACAGCATCTCGGTGAACCGCTCCATCATGCCCCCATGCCACACATCAGCACCTTTGCAGCTGACCCAGACTCTCAATGATCGCAGGACAGGAGATTAGATTAGTCCCAGGAAATTAAATTAGTATCAGCAGAAGTAAGGCAGACTCCACTGCTCTGGTGAGATATGACAGTCTGACTAAAAGCTGCCTTGCATTGAGGGTTAAGACCCTTCTTTGATTTTCCAGTTGTGAAAAATCTTGTGTCTCCTCATAACACATAAGGGTATGGATCCAGGAATACACTTACTCTTCCATTTGATTTTTATCCTTGGATTTTGCCTCTGTGATCTTCTCCTGCCGCTTCTTGTCCATTTTTTTCTTCAATTCTTTCTTTTCTCTAAAGCATAAAAAACAAAGGCAAGTTCAAAATGCACCTAACAAAACCCACACAGAGAAGTAATCAATTATAAGGGGAATACATCTTACTTTTCACATGTTTCTTTCAGTTTCTTTAGCTGGCTGTTCTGACACTCCTCTGCAACATCTGTCAACTTCTGAATAAGCTAAAAAAAAAAAAAATCCCAAGAAACAAAATTATGTATTTTCAGCTAAACATCATATGTGCATCTGTGTTTCCTCAAAAGTCTGTAGCAGATGTGAAAGTGTTACATCATTCCCTGATTAATTGCCAACCACCAAAAGCCAGTAAACATTCTTATATAAAATTAAAAAAAAGTAAATGCATTCTTAACTTGCAAAGTCCAGTCAGACTTGTGTACGTCCAACTTACACAGAAACTACTCTGTACACCAAAGTGATACAGTCTCAGAATATTAAATGTAAAATCAAAATATATTTTGCAGATTTTACCTGTGCTAGGAATTAAAATGCCTGTGATAATCCATAAATGGTCACAAACTGAATTTATGCAAGAGAAATTACAAATTGAATCCCTGTATGACTGAATATTCAAGGCTCTCTGTGAGTGCTGAAAACATTCCTCTTGCATTGAGTATTATTATGTGGAACAGCTTGGATTTCAGGGTGGTCAGGTGGGTGTTAAAAATTCATACACGATAGCTAAGAACACTAAGCATAAATAAGCATAGCCTACAATTTGATCACAGAATACTGGATTCAAAAAATCTGAGTCGTAGTTTGAAATCTGCTGTGCAGTGCTGGGACCAGTCTCATTCACGCCGAAACTGCTAACAAAACCCATGTTTGTGGAGGTGACGCTGACGGGAGAGGACGCACGGACAAGGCTTGCGTGCAAGTTTAATGAGTGGTGAACTAAAGCGGGAAATGAGACCAATTTGGCTTGATCCTCCCTCTAGTTTAAGTCTGATTCTGTAAAATAATCCTCTCGGGATGATGAACCAGAGAATGTATAATAATGCCTAGCTAGTCTGATCCAGCTTTTTCTTTCTTAGATAAAAGAAGAAAGATACTGACAACAGGCTCTCCTCTAAAAGAGAGACAATAGAAAGAATCTCTTGGCTGTAACACAGATTTTAATCAGAATATTAACTCCTGCACAGCTCAGAGGGAAAACTGTCTGAAAGTTCTGTGCTAAAATATGAATTTATCCTGACACTGCCTAACTGGGCAAAGCTGGAAATGTAACTTTGCTTTGAGAAATGCCATTTCCCATTCTGAAATGAGAAACGATCTAGCTTACAAAGCCTAACTATGTGGGTCCAAAATGGTTTGTTTTCATAAAAATTAAAATCCTTGAGATGCAGCCAACAACTGTCACTTGAATGTGGGTTCTCTCCCTGCGGCACAAGTAACTGCATCTGTGCACCCAAACTGGAATAGCTGTGATTCACATGCAACTGGTGATAAACAGGGCACCACTTGGGAACAACAGCTCCATGCTAGGATCCATGCTAGGGACCGAATTTGTGAAAAGGCCTTGCTGAGCGATACCGATGCATATCGCTCCTCTGACCTGCTCTTTTTGGACAGCAGGGCAGAGCAGATAAATCACTTCACCCTACAGTAATGAGGCAAACCATCATACAATATGAAAAATAAATTGTGAGAGCGGATTGTCTGGAGTTGAGAAACAGTTTGCACTCCCATAACACCTTTAAAAAATGTTCTGTTCTGCCTGAGAATATCCATCAGCATCAGCTGCCATCTGCCCAAGCTCCTCTATTTCAGATCAGAGGGCCTATGATCCTGCTGTAGTTGTCAGCCAAACTCCAGCTGTAAAAACACAAGCTGGCTTGGACTGACGGAGGCAAACTATTTCTTCACCATTTTCAGATTATGTCCTGCATCCCCTTAAAGCACTCATCTGCAACAGGAACACTATTTGGCACAACTCTGTACCCTGGGGAATGTTTGAATCTATTTTCATTTATTTATTTTGATGGTGTTTCATTTTATTTTCCAGCTAATCCTGCCTCCTTGGGTGTTGTACGTTTAAAAAAGTGGCAGAACAAAATCAGAACATCATTCAAAAGCTGCAGTAAACAGACTTGGGTAACTAGAGGTAAGGACTCTCCACGTTAGCAGTAGAAATAACCCTGTTGCCTTTCTGCCTTCCATCCAAAGCCTTCCGAGTTGGAAATGTTAGTGACAAAGTGACACAACAACCCCTTGACGTTGCAGCAGACCACAGGGAAACTGAGCTCTGAAATGGACTCCAAGCACGAGGAAGCCCCGTTTGGTTATAACGCCGCGCTGCTTTCATTACTCACCCCGAGAGCGCTAAAGAAAAGCGTGCACGTAACAAACGTACCAGCTTAATGTGCTCTCGTTTCTGATACTTTTCACTGTAATACTGTTCCTGTCGCAGATTTAGCAGCTGCTGCTGTTGCTTCTCCTTCAGCTCGACTAGCTTCTGGGTCATTTCAGAGTCCAGCGCGGCTAATTCCTGTTCGATAGTCGAAGAACTGTGGTCTGGGCTGCCTGCTTCAGATCTGCAAAGACACACACACATCACCACCAAGGTGTAAGTCACCAGGCACGCACACTCTGCCCCATATTCAAACCCTATTTTTAAGGCAGCTGGTTATATGTAGCCCATTAAGAAGTTTCTCAGCACCATATACAGGGCTAGAAGATGGTTTTAGCTCTACTAAGTAAAATAATTTAATATTTCAGGAAAAAAAAAAAAACGTTAACAGTTTTAATGGGATGGTTATTGCTTTAAAACCTCACTTTACTAACCCATCACAGTGGTGTGCAGTGGACTTAGTATAAATGATCTATAAATGCAACTGCCAGTATTTCCCCTAAACAGATGCCCATGGAACTTGTTTCTCCACTTCCAGGCACGTAGCTTGAACTTCAAAGCTGCACAGTCCTCAGCAGAAAAGGTGAATGCTAAGTATTTCAAAAACTGAATCATTCTTGCACACACTTCGCAACAAATTTAAGAGCATAACTTTACATCTGCATTTATAAAATGCTTCAAACGGTAGGAACATCCCTTTATTTGGTATTTTCTTCCCCCTTCAGGAAATGCCATGCATAGCACACACAGAGGGAACTGCTCTATGGATTGCTGACTTCAGGAGGAAAGTTAACACCCCAGTGGGGAGTAAACCTCAGAAAGGCAGCATACAGGAGCAAAGGAAAAATATAATGAGGAAGCTAAAAAGCAACACTAGGCCACAGTTTTGGGGTTTTTTTCCTTTGTTAAGCCAGAAGGGAAGACAGATGTAATTATGAAAGGAGACATGATGACACTAAAGTGCTCAAGGGAAAAATAAGCAGCAAAAGCAGTATCACTCTCAGGCCAGCACTAAACTAAACCCAAGAAAAACATTAAAAAAAAAAAAAAGGAGATTATGTCATGTCCCTGCTCTGCTGCTGTGTTTACTGCTGTACTCAGGTGTTAAATCAGTTGCCTGGGAAACCTCTGAACAGTGCATGAGATGGACAAACCAGCAAAACCTTGACCAGAGGGCTGACACTGTGAGAAAAATGAGCTTGCTACTCAGAAATTTGCAGAGATTACAACGCAGAGAACTTGCTACACTGGCTGCCTCTCTTCTCTCTCCCAGGTTCGAGTTTGCAGCTGCTGTCAATGAGTTACTTCCACTGAAATAATGTGAAGCTGCTTTCATCAGCCTGAGGATACAAACCCCAAGGTAGCCTCTCTTCATTTCTTGTACTTTGGTTGTATTTGAATATTCTGCTAAGAGGTTAAGTGGTGTCAGTGTGATGGGTGAGGATAATTTAGATACAGAGCCAGAAGACATCATTAATGAATATTAAAGTCAGCATATTATGCTATTACACTATATATTTTCAAGCTGACATTTCTCTTGTATTTTTGGGAAAAAAGACATAAGGGCTGTTTCTAAACGCTGGCTAAAATATTAAGTCTGCATTTTAAGGGACGTGATCATTAAGAAAACTTCAAAACACCATCAGCAAAAAACCCCACTTGTGCAAATGTATAAATGAATACATCAAACTTCCTACAGACAATGGCTTTACTGGATCTTGGCCCAATTTTAGACAAGGGCGTGAAACATGGATTGCTTCTCACCAGAGACAACACATTTGTATGGCAACTTGATACAGAGACTCCTGATGAAGTGGTGATTTCTACTTTGCAGTTACAGGCAAACAACTTCAGTAATAATTTAAAATGACAAAAATTGCCTTTTTCTTTGGGATATAGCATTATATTAGAAGTCTTCTGCTTGAGAAAATACAGACTTGCAAGTTTGAAAAGCCCTAAAAATATATTCTGGCCTTTTAAATATTCAACCTCATATTTTTTTAACCTCCAGATTTCTCTGTGTCTGCACAAGAAACTTCACATCTCTGAAATGACTGTGACAGCTCCACATAACGGACTGCAGGGTCTCATTGCCTGATACCATGAATGATTTATAGTCAGATCATAATGAAATAAAAATCCAAAATCCTTTTTACTCAAAGAGAAACGAGTCATTTTATTTATTCAGTTTGTTTTTCTGCTTACCTTTGAATAGAACATGCTAGAGAAAAGAAATAGGACTTTGTTTTTTGCACACATTGGTGATGGAAAACACAGCGGATAAACTAACGCTGTGTGCCGCTGAGAGCCAGTCATTAAGGGAGTTTGTTAAACTCAAGTGTAGAACCCACAAGCCTAAAAACTGGCAACAGTTGAGGCCAGCTGAACATAGCTATATTATGAGTGTTAAGCTCTTATTAAGCCCAGTGACATTCTGTCATCAGACTGGGATAAATGAATAAGCTCCTTCCTAGAGACAAGTTATGGCCTGAATCCCAGCCACCTACAGTGAGAGGTACGATCAACAAGCTTAGCAGCCAGAGCACGCTCGCAGCCTTTTTCTCTGATGACCTCCTACCAAAAACGAGCAAGTGATTTTTACCAATGTTTATTCAGTGCCTTCGTATTTAAGAACCGCAGCTGTATCAATTTTATGTGAAAGTTACAGGGCTTTTGTGCCTATCTAATTACTTAAAAAAATAAATTCTGTTAAAATGCGAACGCTGCACGAATGAAGAATGAGAATGAATGGGAGAAATAAAAATTTAGGAGGGTACCCCTACTTGATTATTGTTCAATTATAACAGTATCAGACACTGATTGTACTTATGTGTGTACACGTTTTGTCAAGAGTTACGAATTCATCTTTACTCTAGGCATGTTTGGTTTTTTTTCCAGGGCTCCAACTTGGAGATAATGCTCTTCAATCCCAAATTCAGAATACCCGTTTTTACCCATAAATAGCAAAAAAGAGGACTAAGTTTTGTTCCTGTTTTGACACTTGGGTCTCTTCCACCACCAGACAGCATGCTGTGGTGGCCCAGAGTAAACCAGCTGCTTAATATGGGCAGGACGACCATGCGTGCTGGCTGAAAAAACTTCTTCTTGCCTGAAAAAGGAGCTGCATTATACAGTTTTATTATTATCAAGTGTGGGGCAGAAGTTTCCATGGAACTGATACTCCTTCTCGTGAAGAAGGTCAGCATGGGAGAAGATGGGGTGCTCTGACAAAATGTGCTGCAGCTGATCTGAGCAGGAAAGTAAAATGCTTCATCCAGACAGGTTTGGGTTCCGTCATGCCGCAGTCTGGTTCCTGAACTGACCCAGTATGTAGGGGATGTCCCCTCTCCCAGTTTGTGATTAAGGTCACTGCCTCACCACTGGCTGTTGTTGCCAGTACAGCTGAGTCACCTATCCATACCAGCGGTCTAGGGAAAGTCCCAAGATAAATATTGCGTGCCCTCGTTTACAGGGTAAGAGGTACAACTTGGTGAACAACTTATCTGGCTTCTAGCAGAGCAGCAGCACATCATGGAGATGTGTTTTTTCTGATTACTTCCATATAAAAGGCCCTGACTTCATTTTACCTAGGAATCTTGTGGCTTTCAGGTTTTTTTCTGCGCTTTAATGTCCATATTAATTGTCTGCTATAAAACAAGTAAAAGAGTAAAGATCTCCAATACCAAGAACAGGAAAGCTACATTCAACATACTTTTTCTTACTGTCTCTTTTTGCTGTTTTTTCCAAAACTGCTCTTCGTCGCAGGTAGTCATTTTGGATTTCATTATACTTTGCCGTGTGCTCTTTGATAAGGTCGGTGGTTTTCTTGTGGTGCCTCTTTACAAGGTCCTTCATTTCCTTGTAGTGCTTCTTCTGAAGCTTAACAAAAGACTTCTGCTGTTTCAGCTCCTCAATAGTCTGTGCTTCCACTTCTACAACAACAACAACAAAAGCCCCTTCAATTTTCTAATAAAGTACAATTTCAATCTCAGAACCCAGGAATTGCCACTACCAGGAATGAAACAAAGTGTGTTTGTTTAATGCTGGTGAGTGAAATGTGCTAGCTTAAACTAACTGAGCAGACTTATCTGGAAATAAGCTAAGCAGACTGAACATTCTGTGGCAAATTTAATTGCTGTAAGAGTAAGAAGTGAGATGAAAGTGTGTAGCAAAATAAAAACCACCTACTTTCATCCCTCAACCCCTTTCAGACGAAAAAGATTCCCACCAGCGCAATAAATAAAAACATGACCTTACATAAATATGACCAGAGATCATTTTTGTACACCTAGAAGTAGGCCTACACAACATTTGGACATGGAGTGGGTTCTAATGGAGGAGAATGACTATAAAATAAACTGAGCTATGAGATTTGGAATCTAAACTCTTAACTCCAAGCTGGAGGACATGACTCCCACCAGTAGGGCACTATCTGACAGACCAGTTTGCTTGATGTAACGGTAATTTCACTTTGGTAGGAGCAGTGGGAGCACTGCAAGGATAACGGAGATAAAATGGTTTCACTACCAGTCACAATATTCAGAGCAAATTTAGCTTCTTTTCTCATAATAATGTTGGCCTTTTGTCTGCACTAGATGGTAACGTGCTTGTGAAACTATAAAAATGGGATATTTTTGAAAAATTCCCTGTTGGCACCCAGTGCTGATCTCATGAAACATGTGCTCAAACATTTAATAACCTCAAAGCTGAGGAAGAAAACATGGTATGTACATTTCCTATGAGTTACTGCAGTCCTAACCACTCAAAGAAATGTCTAAGCCAGATGGCGTATAAAAACACGTTTCTCTTGACAAAAATGTGGATTGTTCATGCAGTGTAAACTGTATATTTATTACCTGTGAGGACACTCTGAATAAGATCTTCTGTCTTTGCAGGTGCTTTCACCGAACCTAGAGGTAAAAGAGATGACCAGTTCTAATTCCATTAAAACAACAGCCAGTATTGTGCTGCTTGATTGCATATTAAAACATGGTGGGTGACACTGGACACATGATCACATACGATTAATAAATATTAATAATTTCAGAAAACACATCTCTTGAGCAGAACTGTTGGAAAACAACACTGATCCTGTGAACCGACACTACAAGGTAACCTTCCCCAAAGCCACCAGAGCTTTGTTGTTTTACTGATGAGGAGGATGTTCCTGAACTCACCGATACCACTCATACGAGTCACTGAAGTGGCATTAGGCTGGCGGTTAGTACGACTGCCCTATATTGTGATGTCAGTGCCAAATTTCTCTACACCAGATGAACCCAGCTCCTTGGAAGTCAGTTAGATCTCACCTATGAAGACTGCAGTCATAAAATTATAAACACTGTGGTTTAACAGGCATTTGTTACAGGAGATATGTCAATACAAAATATGTAAGTATCTAGGACTCTATTTTGTGTGTGGAATAAAATGTAACTACATGCATAAATCAGACGTATTTGTAAAAATAATTTAAAGAGAGTCTTGCACTTGCAACAACAACAACAAAAAAACGCAGCATTTTTCTTGCTTGTAACGAACTTCAGTTCTACCACAAAAGCAACTCTTAAATAGATGATGTTTGTATATTTGAAGACGACTGGCCCTGACAGCATACTAAAGTAGAAGGAAAATTTCTACCTATTTTATAAAAACAAACCAAACACAACCCCTTCTCTTCTTTCTTTCTAAAAATTATTATCCAGATTTATTTTTAAAAGATAGGACGCTTTTGTTTTTCCCCTTTTTTTCTCACCTGGTGCTGGTTGGCTGTGGACAACCTGAGTTGCTGGTTTCGGTGTAAGAGAGGCAGTGTAATTTACTCCATTTTCTGCTGGTGTTGGCCTAGGTTCGTTGTTCGCTTCGGATGGTGCGTCTCCATGGTCAATCTGAAAACAGAGAAGGATTTACATTACTCTTCCCAACTAACAGACTTGAAATTATTTATTTGCAGGTCTAATTTCGCCTCTTTTTTAAAATGTAGAATTCTGTAAATGTTAGATATAAATCATTCTAAAAGAAAACAAAACGTAAAAGATATCCTTAAGAGCCATGGCAACCCAGGTGGTTCATTTGTGCAGGGTAAATTTCCAGGAGAAATAGAGCGTGTATTATTCTGAAACAGGATTTTTATTTTAAGTGGATATAACTCATCAGGGAGGCTTTTCAGTACAGTATATATTAGCTGCACCAGATGTGAAATCTGTATTTTATTGAAAAGCATTGTTCTCTGCCATAAAACCTTTCTAGAAACAATGTAGAAGCTGGCATACAAATGCTATTCAAATCCCCGCTGTGAACAAAATGTGTACACAAAATTACTTTTAAATTTCATATATACAGACAGCATTATCATTCTTCACTGTTCTTACAGAACAGAGACATACTTCTGATTCCCAAGATCTTACATTCTTGTAATTACACTCCAAGGAAAGTATGTAAACAGTACCTCCATCCTGCTGCATAAATACATCTGTGGTATCCAAATATTTGAGCATTTTCCACAATCTTTTATTTCTCTCCAGTTTCCCAAAGGCTCAGGCTTACAGCGTACGTTGCGCTATCCATTGAACATGTTATAATTTTCCTTGTGCCATCAGGTTTTAAGCAAGCACCCAGCACCCAGAAGGTCATTCAAAACAATTTTTCTTTTGCAATGGCCAAGCGCCTCTTCCTGCTATCTCAGCGAGGGGCCAGTTGCCATGGTGTCCCAGGGTAAATTTGGATTTGTTCCTTCAGCTGCTTCCCTTTCACTTTTTGATGGCAATCAGATTACATGCAGAGGCAGGATGCCACAGTTATTGGGGTTTTTTTCCCCTCAATTACTCCACACTAGCAAAATATCAGCCTGCACTGCATCAATAGAGGCAAAATACATTTTGATCGAACTGGTTTGTGCTGCTCCTGCTGCTGATTTCCTTCATCCTGGCCCTGACAACATACTGGGTATTGCAAAAGGATTTCTGTCTCAACAGCCTATTTCTACCAAAATTATAGGAGAGCGATACTGTAGTCAGAAACATGATGCAATTGAAAACCAATGCCAACAATTTCATTTATATCAAGCAGGAATGACCGCAATAAAATAAGGAAAAACATGATCTAGCCAACATTTATGACAGCAGAACAATGTGACTGGGAAAACCTGTAGCTGTGACCAACACACAGAGACAGGGTTATCCCCTCAATTCTCCTTAAAATGTGCTCCTCACAGGATCCAATTCATTAGTTTAATAAAAACAATGTTTGCTATGTAGATCATCAATATTTAATACAAATGAAGCCAGAATTCCTAACACTGTGCCCCAAAAGTCACTGGATGGGAAAGTGGGTATTATCTTATTTTTGGGGGACTGGGTTGGGATGTGGTGCAAAATCCTGCATCACAGCTTGTTCAGAAACTATTAATATGTCAGTTTGGGACATAAAACATCTGTTTTCAGAAACCAAAGCAGAAATGTGAGACAGGAGCAGGAAGGGAATAAAGAGTAATTTTCACTGCATCAAGCAATCTAATCTCATTAAAAAGCACTTTCTCTTCTCATAATTCATCACACAGAATGCTAAAGTAAACATGATTTTCCCTTAGTGGAGAATATTTTAGGTTTTTTTTTAAAAACATGATGTAATCCAGTCTTATAATTTATAGTTTTAATATTCACAGAAAATGTTTTATATTCCACATGTTGCTATGTCTTTTGCAAGACAGTATGTTTACCAAGTAGAAAGATGCATAGGCATACAGGTACTTATCTATATGGTCTATTCTTACTTTTACAGAGAAAAGGAGCTGCAAAATACTGGGGTTGGGAGATCTCCTCTGGCATTGAGCGTATCTGTGCTGCACTGTTAGATGAGGTGAGCAGTTCTTAACTCTTTGCCTCTATCCTCCTTGGCAAACTACAAGCAAGTGTAAAGAAGGTCTCCTGAAAAGGGTCAGATCAACTTAATTTCCATTACTGCAATTCGATGTGATCATTACAACGTACAAACCAGTTACATCAAGCTAGTTTAGGCTGGGATTAATTCATCCCAAGGAAATCCCAGCTGCAAATTTGTATGGTTTGTTCCTCCTGCCTGGAACAGACACCGGGTAGAGGAAGAGAAGGCAAGCTTCGCTGCCTGTATGCTCATAAAGATTTATAATGTATTCAGATAAGTACAGTTAAAAGTGTAAAACCCACACTGCAGGTATTACAATGCTTCCATTCTGCAAAAAATAGCTGAGTAAGGCCAGGCTGGAAAGCAAGAACTGACCAGAAAGTTAAAGGTAGGAATTCATGTTACACTCATGACAGGAACGTTGCAAATAAATACAGAAAAGATGCTATAAATTTTGTCAGCTCTTCAGCATTCTTTGTTTATGTTATTCCACTGCTAATTAACAGGTGGTGTAATCTGAAGCCTGAAAAAAAAGGCTAATTTATTTGTTCACAACAACTCACTATTAGGTAGCTTATTTTGATGACTGTTTTGCAAGAAGCCTGGGGAATTTCTTACGGAGATGCGATCTGAACTCCTAGGTAGCAAAGAAAAAACCTCTCAGTTTTCCTCTGACAGCTGCAAGAACCCAGCTCAGATAAATAAATGTGTGTGAGGGGAGGCAGAACCTGTGCTAGGAGGCAGCACAGCTTTGCACACAAACATTTATAGTGTGTAAATTTGAAACTGTACATAGGAAAATTGAATCCAGGTGCACTTACATGTACATTTCTGGCAAACACGCTTGGCTTTATTTAGCTGTGTTGCCAGGGAAGGTACTTGCAATGATTAACCGATGTGATTCTCACGTGAACAAAAGAGTCAGCCCAGGCAACTGATGAATAAAACGTTCGCATCACATAACATGAGTAGGCAATTCAAGACTTCCAAGCACAGCCCAGCTGCCAAATATCTTACCTAGAATGGGCGTTTATAAATAGAAGGTAACAATGGCGTACTTAGATTGTCACTTCAAGCGCTTTTGTGCCTGTCCCTTGCTACTGCACCTACTGGAATGGTTACGCATTTTTAGTAAACACACCACTACAATTACAGTTTTATTTTACAAAATATTTCTCCGCTACTCCAAAGCAAGCTCCTTTATCCTACGAGCTTTCAAGCTCCTTGACATACAGTAGCACTACCTGAGCGCTACAATTAATTTTTCCTTCTTCCCATTTGCTTTAGAAGATACTCTGTGAGAGAATTTTTCTAACTGAGAAATAAGCTGTATAGACCAGGAAAATCCGTACTTTTTCAAAAGTAAAAATGACCTCCAAGGTATTTAAAGGATTACATTAAAAAAAGACTTTGCTATTAAAATAGAATCTCATGCGTGGAGCGTCCTAGATAAATGTCTAAGACACCATTGAGCATTTCACAGTGTCCTCATTCAGCCGAACTTGTGACACTGCACAAAGAGTAAGTTGTTGGCCACTGAATTGTAATGACTTTCACTCATCTGGTCTGCTTTGGGAATGTATTCTTGGTTACAAAATCTAGTTCAGTGAGGCTTTGCGCATCTGAGAATTGAAGGAGACGGGCGCCAGAGCGGAGGGCAGTTTAGGATTATAAAACGTTTCTCCATCTTTGCAAGAAACCTGTACCAAGTGCCTTTTGATTCACATGATGGGCCTAACATCTGTCGCAAGCAATCTTTAAAAGACAAGGTTGGTATTTTCAAATGTTGCTAGAAGACATCCCAGTGACAGTGTCTGGAACAGAGACACTGAACATTTGCATGTGCATAGAGTTTATCAGAAACAAAAGCTGAGCTGTCAGTACTCTCAATTATGCTCAAAATAACATCCACGCATTTTTAGGCCCAACATCTCCAATTATACAGAAAAATTGTGTGTACAGGTTAGTCCATAGGTAACCCAAACACATACCTAACAACTGAGAAAGTGGCTCCCATAGCTTTCAGCTAAGCTAGAATAGGTCTGAATATTTATTTATCCATGGTCTCCTCCCTCTCCATGTCTCTAAGATATATGAATGGCTGGATCAGTTGACCTCTGGAGGCCCCTTCCCATGTCAACTATTGTATGATTATATTGGGTTTCTTTTAGGGCACGTTTGCTCACAGAGAATGTGTAGAGATAGCATAATCCAAGACACACAAATGTTTCTGACCAGACTAACCTTTCCAGAAACAGACTCTGAAATTCTGGAAAACGTGTAATATTTTAATGAAAAGCTACTGACACAGAGTTGTCTTTTTTTTGTAAGGGGAACTTCAGCATCACACTGGAAAACAACAAGCAACGACTTACGAAGATTTCATTTACTACATACCAAAGTCACAAATCAGCATACACATAACATGGTTTTTCATTCAGCTTTCGGTGCCTCTTTACCTCTGAACAGTAACTCCACGCACCACGTGCTGCCCTCAGTGAAACCAGACACACAGTGCAATGCCTCTTGGCTGTAACGTACTCAAGATTCATTCCAGGTGAGATGTTTACATGTGTTCAAGTGATCAACACAAACAATTCCAAGGGACTTTCAATATTTGTCTTTCTAAGCTAAGTAGGTGCTTTTAAATACCATGACATAACTTGCAGAGACTCTAAAACCTCCCTTACCTCTTTCTTTACCTCTTCTTCATCTTCCAGAGTCAGTGCAGCCAGTTGCTTAGCTCTCTGCTCCATCAAGTTTACGTATCTGATTGGATTGGATAAGGCCTCGATCACATCTGGAAATAATGCAAATACTTCACGTTCAAACCCTTTATGTTATGGTTCTAGTGCTCCTCAGGTTTTAAGAAAGAGAGGGTACTTTTCATACAGATCTGCTGCTGTTTTTTAATATTTTTAAAATAGCTATACAAAATACTGGTTTTCACTGAAGATGCACAGTATGGTCTTTAAACCTATCCTTCTTTAGAGCTGATTCCAAAATACAATGCTCTACTCTAAGCATGGCACTTTCCTCTGCTTAGCAAACAATGACACACTGCTGTGTCATGTAAGCAAAATTTCAGTTGTGTTTCAGTGGCAAATGCCTGCAGTATTTCCTCCTTTAGAGTCACACAAGGTCTGCTGAAAATAAAAGAGTCGGGCCTAATCTTAAACCTCAGCAGGCCGCTGTAAATCAGGCTGTCTTGTGTGAGTGATGAGACACAGTGATCCATCAGATGCAGAGGTTTGTTCACAGAACTGTTATCTCAGGGGAGACTTTATAGCAGCTTTCCAGTACCTAAAGGGGGTTTATAAGAAAGATGGGGAGAAACTTTTTAGCAGGGCCTCTTTTGATAAGACAAGGGGCAACGGTTTCAAAATAGGAGGTAGATTCAGACTGGACATCAGGAAGAAATTTTTTATGCTGAGGGTGGTGAAAAACTGGCACAGGTTGCCCAGAGAGGTGGTGGATGCCCCATCCCTGGAAACATTCAAGGCCAGGTTGGACGGGGCTCTGAGCAACCTGATCTGGTTGGAGATGGCCCGGCTCCTTGCAGGGGGGTTGGACTGGATGGCCTTGAAAGGTCCCTTCCAACCCAAACCATTCTGTGATTCTATAATTCTATGAATATGGCAAGTCATCTATGCACACTCATTTTGCATCTCAATTAACCTTTATATTCCCAAGTAGGAAAATGCCGGAGAATCACCTGCGTAAGTGTCAGGTACATAGTCTTTGACTTCTATGTACACAAAGAGAGCTGGCAGTGTCAATGGCTGGTTCCTCTCGTTCCTCAAACAGATGTAGTGATAGCCTGTAAAATAAGAAACAACCAGTTCAGGGCATAAACTCTTCCACAGGCATTTCCAGTGTAATTGTGTGATAATTTGTTATTTATAGTACGGCTCCAACTGAGCAAGCAACCCCTGGGACTTCTGGTAAGGAAAGATTTACCTGAAGGGTTTCAGAGTTAAGTATACAGACATTTAGAAAGGCACACGATACCACAGCTTAAAACAGTATTTTCCCTTTATTTTTTACATCTGTGAATAATACTAAAACTTGTAATTTATATAATTTTTGATGCATTCCATTTTATTACCTTTGGCTGGATTGTTTTTTTTTTAGCTTTGGAGCTCTTATTTGATTTTCAAAAGTGACCTTTGTAGTACTCAGGAATCTGAAGAGCCAAGTAAAACTGAGATGCAATAGTCCAACCCCCACATAGTCTCTAATTTAAAAAAAAACCAGACAATGTGGGACTGTATCTATAAAGAGGGTGCGTGTATTAATCTTATCATGTGACGAACCTTAGAAATATATCTGAAAAAATTGTATTTTCGGACTGTTTTGAAAGCTGGCTCTTGTAGGAGTGAGGGCACACATTCCAGTGCAGCTTAGTCCAGTTACCAGTCAGGGACTAAAGATGGGGCAGCCCCAAACACTTTCTCCTAGCCACCTACCACCACCTCCTGCTCTTTCTCTTGTTCACTGACACTTTTCTTGTAGATAGGCAGCTCAGCAAGCTAAATTCCAGAAAAAGCAATTTTCAGAAACTGCGACGAGTCTTCCATCAATTTAGCTCCCCAAAATGCCTCACCGTAAGGTGAGATGTATTAATGCCAGTCTAAAGACAGTGATGGAAGCGCACAGGTAGGAGTGGGAGAAAAGGAATTCCAGACCCAACAAACTCTTACAGCATTGAAGTGCTGCAAAGCTGCATCCTCTGCCTCACCAACTGGTGCCTCTTGCACCATGGCTGAAGCTTCTGCTAAGGCATGATTACGGAGCTGCACGTACAGGTAGCATCAGGATACAAGTCAAGAGCAGGATGTGCTTATCTGGGGCATCCTCACTTGGCTGATGTGAACAATTCCCTCTCCAAGTAACAGTTAAATCCTTGCTTTGGGAATAATGGTAATTCTCTGGATTTGCGTGACAGTACAATATAGTTCTCAGTAATGTCTCAGTAAAGAGAGAAATTACATATTACAAAGGTTTCTCAGTTCCCTCAAGCTCCTCCAGCAAATTTTCAGCACGTACACAAACCAAAATCAACACGCTGTTCTCCATCACATGCTGTAAGCTAATGATCACTGGAGTCAAAAGGACAGAAGATAGGCCTGAGGCTAAAAGCTCTTCCAAGTCCTTGTATGATTTAACATAGTGGCCTTTGTTCTAAAAAGCACAAGCTTAAAAGCAGGTACACGATTCAGTGCCCTGCTAAATGGACTCTGTGCTGCACGAAGGACGAGTGCCATGAAAGATCAGTTGTGGTAAGAGCTCACGTCCATCAGAAGAGGGAAATCCTTCACATCCCCGTTCCTCATCTCAGGTAATTAGACATCATACCATTACGCATTACCTGAGATCAGGTCTCCAGGAATAACATGGACAACAACTGTTAAATACAGGGACACGTGAGTCTTGTGCTACCGCTGGGACTGGGCAAATAAGGTACAAGGCAGATACAGATATTCTTCCTTTGCCACTGTGAGTGAAGCTGGGAGCATGTTTATGGCCCATATGGTTGCCCTAATTTAATTTCCTCTCCTCCCCTCACTGGAAGAGCTGGCGTTGAAGTCGAATGTGTCTCTTGCTGAAAACGCCAATGTCATTGCATCTTTCTGCAACATGATCTCTGACAAGTCTCTGGCCTGAAAAATAAGGGCTGAGTTGTTGCACCAGACAATTTTCAGCTAAGTGGCCACTAATTCTAATAGAAATAATTATATGATTTAGAAGAGATCAGGAATGATTTTTTTTTTTTTAATATTTTCAGCGTTGAAGATGAAAGTAATTTTGGGTTGATTTAAACGTGTTACAGAGATACAACAGCTTGCATGTAGGTCAGTCCTTGCATGCATGTAAAAATTACATTCGAGGAGCATATTTTGCTTTTATTCCCAGCCACCTCCCATTCCCACAGGGATGACACCAAAACCGGCTGTTGCTGCCCTCTTTCCTCTTAAAAATGTAAAATTGCACTTTTTAGCACAAACCTGTGAGCACGCAGTTGATCTACTGGAGACAAGTAAGTGCCAACCATGGTTCACTACTAATCTAAATTTTTTCCTGGTTCACTACTAATCTAAATTTCTGGTGAAATACGGTGTTTTCCTTTTCAAAGTTGAGACAGATTATTCGAATCCCTGGTTGCTATAAATCTGCAGAGTGGATGCTGATTTACAGCAGCTGGGATTCCAGCTTGCTGCTTCTTTTCACTACATAATGGCTGGCTCAGTTGCGAGAAAGGGTTACCTGGTCGAATTGCAGAGACCGGTAATATCCGATGACCAATAAATTTCCCTCCTTCTTCATACACCGCTAGCCTCAAACACGCCAGGGAAGGCAAAACAACCTAGAAGGCAATATCGTTGCATGATTAACTTTCCGCTCGGAATGAGACACCTCCTTCCAGACACAGGCTATATGTCAGACAGAAAGTTCAATCTAGCAGACAGTAAGATCTACACATCCACAGGAAGGTCTCACCATGCAAGAGGTCAGAGTGTGTGCACGTGTCAAAACAACCTTCACAGAAACATTTTTCAATCAAGAAACCTGAGATGGGACATATGCATAGTATGTTGAACGCAGCAATTTGACCCTACATTTTCAATATGGTACAAGGAACTACAGCAGCTCAACTGCTATCACACTTGAATGCCGCTCTGTTTTCTGCTTATCACTCACAGTCGTACGTGGCTTGTTTTTTTTTTTAATTCCTTTGTGTTTGTGCCAATGGGTTTACTTACTTCCGAGAAAAGTCACCGATAGGAATATTAGCGTTGAAAACTCGTCTAGCAACTCAACCTGTTGTGCAGAGTGTGAATGTATAAATTACACGAATCACGTCAACCCCACCAGAATTTTCCAGTGCACACTCACTGGCTGGGCTAAAGAGGTTTAATCAGGCAGGACGTTTACTAGCGTTGCATGCTTCCTTGGCACTACATAAGAAAGAAGGTGAAACATTGAAAAAAGAAAGCAAGAAATTGAAAAAGATTACTTAAACTACTCTGCTAAGATAAGAGCCTTAGTATTACTTTAAAAAATGTGTAGCATAAGTCATTTCATTTTCTTACTTAATGCAAATACACATAAAAATACACATATTCTTAACCTGGGCACAGACATGCATTTTTTTTTCAGAACATATGCTAAAATTTATCTAGACAATGAAGGAAAGAAAAAGTAGCAACCATCCAAAATGAAGAGTTTCTCTAATTTATTTTTAACATTACTAAAAATAGTAATCTGTGCTTCTCTGAGCACAGAGGCAGTCAGGCACTACCGTTAACTAAATAGAGAAGTGAAGTACACTAATTACAAGTTCATTACAGAAGAAAAATGCCAGTGATGTTTCCAAACTTGAACTCTGGCAGGCTGCCAAAAAAAAAAGTCATTCAGAAGGCAAAATATTCTGGGAAAAGGGCTGTAACTCCCTGGAAAGCAGAGCTGCAAGTACCAATTTTATAAACATCTCTGTGAACTACATTTGCCGAGAGAAATATCAAATAAATTGTTTTACAAACACCTGGACTCAGGATACGCTTACCTACAGTGCCCAAGAAGCAAAACTCAGGGATTCTGAGGCTGTGAGTGTATTGCGCAGCACAGGAAGACATTCACGTTGCGCAATCCTAAAACATGCTCCGTATTTTCTGCTCCCTCAAAGTTCAGAGAATTGCGTCTGAGTAACACGGCTCATGAGTAACTCAGGATTCACATTTCAAGTGGATGGGATTTACATGGTTTCATCACCTAAGCTGTATTTCTACAGCACAGCTGTGTGCTAAGCAGAGATAACAAATTGCTGTGTAATATCTGTATTTGCATCATCCTGCTCGCAGGTTAACAGAAGAGCTGCTCAGCCAAGGCAGAACGCCACGGTAATTCAGCTAAACTGCTGCTGGGATCTGCGCTTGCTCGTTCACGGCACAGCACTGCGCTGTGCCGCGCAGAGAAGCCTATCGACGTGTCTGCTGCTTCCAGCCGTGTCAGTGAAACGACGAAGGTGACTTTAAACTCTTTTATTTTAGGAGGAGCTGGCACGACCAGAGTAGCAAAATTACACCAAAAGTGGTTAACGATAAACAGTTCATGAAATAACCATTCAGAATCTCTTTTTCTTCTTTCCAACAACTGCAAAGTTTCAGTAAACCACAGAATTACCCTACTGACCAGTGACAAAAGCAGCACAACGCACGTTTGGGAAGCAAGTGTTCCACCGACCTTCTTAAACACTATGGTTTCCTCTTCCCAGACAGGATTAACTGCATTGCCTTGAGAAGTCTTGGTCTTCAAAGCTTTTCTTCTTGTATCCACAGGCAGGCCAAACATATCGACTTCTACGTAGGTACCGACTTTTTTATCAGAAAGAAACTGACCTGAAATTATCTAGAACCAAAAGAAAGGAGGATCACTGGAGACCGCTTCGGTGGATTAGGAAATGAGTGGCCGAAATGCAGATGGGTAATTCTCATTAATGATCAGAGAGTATGCATTTAAAATGAAACCAAACCCAAAACCACAATAAACAAAAAACCACTGTTTAATATTGCAGTCACCGAAAAATAAAACTTATGAGGCCTGGTTTCCTGTGACCCTGTGGTCCTGAATTCCCCTATGAGCGATAATGTGGTTGAGATCTTGCTGCTGCCCTTCTCTCAGCAGGAATACTCATTTGGATCTCATTCCTCGATCTGGCTGCCTATTTCCACAACATGGTATCTTTGAGAACTCTCGTTTCTATTCAGTCTCAACAACAGGTTCAAAAAATGCTGGAAGAAAAGAGGTACAAGCAGCAGAGAAACTACACATGCTTTTAACGGCGAGGGAGGAAACAAGCTAAAATGTTGGTATTCTAATGAAGGCTCTTCCCAGAGGGTGAGGAGTTTTGCTATGAAAACAAAACAGTTGTATAATAACTGGTCTTTTCTAGTTCTTATTTTTAACATGAAACACAACTCTGAGTTTTAAGAGGTTTAAGAAAGTTCTGCAATTACTTCAGAAAATGGAAGAGGCACAGGGATATGTAGCAGCATCGCTGTACCTTAACAAATTCAGGTTTGCCTACAGCAAACCTTAATCCATTCTCAGCTGTCTCTTCCATGGACACTGGCATTATAACCAGCAGACGGCCGACAGCTGTCTCATCACTCCTGGATGCTCACTCCTCTTAAAAACGCTGTGCATCTCCTTCTAGCTATTGAATGACTTCCACCTCCATTTACTAAAATTGCAGAAGAAAGTGCCTCTAAACCCACAGGAGGAACTGAAAGCTTCCATGATTACAGGTCAGCACACAAGGTCATTCCTACACAGTCATCTTTTTTTACCATGCATGTCATCAGATTATTACTTTGTTCATATCCCTCCCAGTGCTGCTCTGCTACGCTTCTGTCTGCAGCCTGAGAGGAAATGCTTTCTCTAAAAGAAAACAGGAGGATATTTTGCAGGTGGATTCTATAACATGCACACTTTTCTAATGGACAAGTCCATTAAAGGAGTAACAAGATTTCAGAAAGTTTATATTTGTATAAAAAGAGAGGTACCAAGCATAAATTTGTGATCCTGTCATAGCCAATGCAATCTATCCCTCTCAACATTCATCTCAAGCTGCAGATTCCTGTCAGTCCTTGCACTTCATTAGAGGTCCTTAAAAAGGAACAAAGAAAAGCAAATTGGCAATGAATTGCAGCTGACATTTATGGTTCCACAGTGCTGCTGGAGAACTTCTAGGGAACCAGAAAATTTATTCATACTAAACAGTGTACTGTTCTAGCTATTCCAGCACAACCTACCACTTCATAACAGCGTGTTTTAAATTCAGCTAGTTTGGTGCTAAAAACACAGCCAAACTACTCTTAAATCTATTCACTTCCCAATGATTCCTATGGAAAAGAATAGGTAGAATAAAAATATAGTTATTTATCCTACAATATGAAGCATGAGGCAGAAGATCCTCTGCAATTTTAAAAAGAAATGTCGCTCCACGAAATGAAATGCATTTTATTTTCTTGACTTAGTATGGGCATTTGCTGCACAACAGGAATACATATCCATGCTCTAACACTGTCATGAGAGCAGTTTTACCAGCTGCATACGTACCTTGACAGACAAGGTGTTAGCTACTATTCCATCCACTATGCTTTCAGTAAATGGATCAAAGTGTTTATCTGGTCTTCTCATGAATTCTGGCTTTAACCTGTAGCCGCTTTTGCCGTTGTACTCGTACATTCCCATGTTTATTTGCATAGACAAATCTAGGTGTTAAAAATATTGGTAACAGTAACGTTCTGGTTAGATAACAATTTTTAAAAGCAATAAAATAATACTATTTATTGCAATTTCAAATGGACTGTAAGGTAAACAGCTGTTTATGGCACACTGTTGCTTGTTAAAAGAGGTTTTGGATGCGATTGCAGCCACTCTCTTGGATTCTTTTGACAAGAAAAAGAAGTCTGCAAGACATCTTTCAGACAGTACTCAATAGATAACATTTTCAAATTTTAAAAGAAACCTCAATACGTAGGTTTTGAGTGCCTCAGTGTTGTACTGTACTGACCCAGCAGAGTACTTATGTTTCTAATATCTTCTAACATCAGACACTGGTTGCCTGATACTTGGTTGAAACTGGCCCAAAGAGGCTTTTATTACTCCGCAGACTCCCAATCAGCACGTAGTTTTGCTTTCTCATGGAAAGGCGGTGTATACACGGGCACAACTGGAAAGGCAAAAGGGAATGGCACCAAGATACCATGTCCCAGAGGCAGAACATGGCCAGGAAATGTCCTGGGATGGAAATATGTGTGTCTCACAACAAACATAGCCTCGGAAGAAAACACATTCTATTTCAGAAGTGACTTGTGCATCTAGGAGCCCAAAAGTCTGTGTCTCTTAAACACTCACTTTTGAAGCAGAATTTGCTGTCTAAGTCCCTTATGTCTTGATATGCTGAGATTGTGGAAGACACAGGGGTAAAAAAAACTCTGCCAGATCTGAAATGTTGCTTAGTGGTAACCATTTACAAATGATGACAGTATGGAGGGCATTATATATGCATATTATACCAGCTACAGCATAGTAATTACAAATATTCTTTGTTAAAAACAAAACAAGGCAAAGCCTGTGTTAAAAATGTTAATTAACAGCTCTGTAGTATCATTCAATCACTAGACACCTTTTGATGCAAATCAGAAACTGTATCGAAGAAGTGGAACGGATTAAGGTACAGCTTCCAAAATCTAGAGACCTGCATAACTTACCTACAGTTTGGAAGTTCAGAGCAACCATTTGACAGCCGGCGTTCCAAAAGACTTGTGGCATGTAGTTTGAAGAATCTACACGTGTTCCCTTCGGGTAAATTCGGCTTAGCTGCATTTTGTTGTATCTATAAGGTGAGTAGTTAAGATACAGTATGTGTGACAAAAATCACTTTGCAGCGAGGTGCAACTGCAATATTTAAATGCAAGTGACCTTTACAGATGGCAGTGGGTTCCTTACTGGATTTCTGCAACCATAACGCTTCCAAATGTCTACAATTTTGTAGGAGATATGATAAATACAGGGTAACTACAGGTGCTGTTTATTCCTGTACAGAGTACAGAGTACTCAGAATAAGCAAGGAAATAGCCCAGGCATATGCATTAAAAAGATAACATTCATAAAATTCCATTTCTCATTATGGTTACTAATTTGGGATTTTCCTAAGATTGCATTTATAGAAGCCAAATAACTTGAAACAGCAAATCTTCCTCTGGTTGGGGGAGAGATGCTCAGTTTAAAAGTAAACGTTCTTCTGGAATAAGCACTAGTATTGGCCTCTACGTACAGACAGAAATGATGAATGTGCACATCTTCCAGTTGAGTCTAGAAATCTCAGAGATGAGAACATGCTGCAGGTTATCTGTGGAAATAGCTTTCCATTAATCTCCTTTAAGGCACTATTTTATCTTGACCATTCATTCTTAACTGCAGCTGTGATGAGAGGCATTGAGAAATATCAGAAGGTCTAAACAGAACGCTGCTTAGCTTTTCTGTAAAAGTTAGAAAAAAATAATAAAAAAAAAATTGTGTGGCACTAAAACAGCTCAGTGCTCTTAGCACTAAAGGTATGATGGAAAAGCAAGCTCTCTCAGATGACTTTGCCAAAAACTGTCAGCCACATTTTGACAGTTTGTTCACCATAACTCACACCACCTCATATAGGATGATAAATCTAATGAGAATACAAAGTATCAAGTCTTCAATATGTAGTTTATGCCTATTCCCTCTAGTCCTAGCCCACAGAACAAGAACTCATGCCAGCTTTTAAATTAGCTCATCAGAACTCAGGCCAATTAATTTATCTAGAATGACAGTCAAATCTACAGATTTTATTTGGGTTCCCTATTTCCCCAGCTCCTGTCTCCAAATTTCAATAAAGCCCTGTAACAGATCTCAGATGTGGAAAGGCTAAGAAAGCAGCTTTCTGAAAGTCAAGGATACTCCACAAATTCCACGGGAGACTTCGTAAGTTGCTCAAGCCCTTTGGTTTCCACAAAGGAAGACATTTCAAAACTTTTGTTGCGTTCTGAAAATTTAAAGCAGAAACAAAAACAGCGACACGTTAGAGCACGAAACCGTATGAGATACATGAGCTGCAAACAACTGGTTTAGTCAGTCCCCTCATCCCATTGCTCCCCAGCTCATTTCACCTTGATCTCAAAGAACTTACATACACAATTGTTTGCTGACAGCAGCACGCTCACTCTGCACATAATTAAGAGCTCCATCTGAACTCACATTGGCACTACCCAAATTAAGGGCATTGGTACCGCCGGAGGTTGCTACCGTTCCAGCTGCAGGCGAAAGAAATTCAGTGCACGGGAAGAGATCTCTCGTGTTTGCTCTCAAAATACCAGGTTGATATATTTGAGAGGTAGAGCCCAAAGCTCACCGATAAAGCAGCTTCTGGGGGAAACACAGAGGGCCCATCTGGATCTCTAGATTGTCTGTGCAGGCAGATGCAAGGGCTTGGAGCCAATCTGAAGCTATAATAACTAATGTCCGTATCAGATTAAACTACGCGGTGGGCTAGCTGTGCCTGCGGCGGTTCTCGTCATCTTCAGTGTGTCAGAGTAAGGTCACATCTGTCTCAAACGCTCATGGAAACATTGCAATTTCATCAAGCCTGAAGGTACACTCCTGTGTCCCAGCAGGTCTTCAGACCTAAGCCTGGACTGATACGGAGCTTCTACGACCTCTTTAATTTGGTCAAACGTTCTGACCTGACAGTGGTGAAAAGCTCCTCCTAAGCTTGCAGCTCTGTGGGACTGAATGTTAATTTGTGTATCATTTGTTACTCACCTTCCCCTGATGTGCGCACAGCCTTTCAACGTACCCGTGTGACGCGCTGTAGCAGAGAGCCTAACTCAAGACCCTTCTAGCTTCAGTATTTTCCCCTTTACACTTTAGTACAGAAGGTAAGGACCCCTGTAAAATAACAGCTTCCCATTTTATCACAATCAGTTGTGTAGATTACCTAGAAGGGGCCACAGCGCTGGGAGGCCACATCCATTAGATATCTCAGCACTGCTTTCTTTAAAAATGAGGCAAACAGTGCCTGGGTTGACACATGAACTCTCTAGCCTCACCGCTTTATTGCAGGCAAACAATAACGCAGAGAAAAGGCTTGTCCTCACTCGGTTTTAGAAGAAATTGTGCTGCAGTAACCCAGCGACGGCCAGGAGGCCTGTCTGGCTGGCTCCTCAAAGTCAAACTGCGAAGCTGCAGGAGGGGGATAAAATGGAACAAAAGCACTTGTCTTGCAGAGAGAAGCAGGACAGGAACAGGTGGGCGCTTTCCTTACAGGAAGCCAAAAAGGAAGCAGTGGATCCAAAGAAGTGAGGAGCTAGATTGTTTGGGCCAACCTGAGAGGAAAATGTGCTGCCAGTTCGTGAAGTACAAACTATTCTTAGAGTATGTCGAAGACTCAGAGGATGATGGCGGTGTTCCAAAGGTGATCCTCTCCTTCTAGGAGAGCTGAGACTCAGACTTCATTGCGGTCCCTGTTTCTAATTAGCAACCATCACGCTACTGCCATTATTCATAGTTGTTCTTTCCTAATGGCAAAAGATTCCTGCCATTCCCTAGAGGTTGCTCTCCTACCACTCCTCTTCCTTTCCAACAAGTAATAGCCTCTCTTTCTCCAGATCCTGCTCCAGCCAGCTCACCTCCATCTCAGTTCCTTATAAAGACACTGAGATGATTCTTGTTTCATCCTTCCCCTAATGGGACAGCATCTCCCCGCAATGGGACATTCCCCTAATGGGAGCAACCTGATCTGGTTGGAGATGGTCCTGCTCCTTGCAGGGGGGTTGGACTAGATGGCCTTTAAAGATCCCTTCCAACCCAAACCATTCTATGATTTCCTTGTAGTATCTGGAGAAACCTTCCCTTTGAAGGAAAGACTGGCAGGAGACACATTTCTCTCTTGCAACACATTACACTCTACTATCTTACCAGAAGGAAGTCACTATGGAGTGGACAAACAACTCATTGAAAAACTGCCTGAAAAACTTGAAAAAATAGAGTTACAGCTACTTGCTGTGAGAGAGAGGGAATATATCTAGTGAGGGCAATCAGGAGACTGTTACAGATTGAGTGCTATTCAACATTTCTGTTAACAACTTGGATGCAAGATCAGAAAATGCACTTTTATAATGTGCGAATGACAGAAGCAGTGAGGTGCTGTTATCACCATGGAAGCCAGGATCACAAATCAAAACAAATTCTGAATTAGAAAATAATGAGTTAGAAAAATGTCGTAACACTGAAATGATGAAACTGTATAAAAGACAAGTGTGGAGCTCTACACTGAGGGAAAAGAAGTCAGGTGAACAAAAAGAAAATCTAGGCAACAACTGATAGGCAGCAAATTAAAAGAAACATTCTCATCTATCTCCATCTTTATTCAGCTCATCTTCACTGAATTTAATGATGGTCCAGCAGTGAGTTCGGGCCAGGACTAAGACCAGAACCTGCAAGTCATGCTATAGTGCCCACTGCTCTAACCAGCCAGCAACACTTACCACCTAAGGCCACCACTTTAACAAACTGGCCACGTTTACCACATAATTATTTTCTCAACACAAACACCAGAAATATTAATTCCTTAACATTATGAATTCACAGAAACAGTATGCCTGATGAAAGGTCACATCAAGACTTCAGATAAAAAATCTGGACATCAGCAGTTCTTTACAAAAGACAAAACTCAAAGGCATGTGAACAGAAGACATCTACACAAGACAATTTTATAACAGCTGCATTGACCTGTCCTGCTAGGATTTACATGGCTTCCTTTCCAGAAGGAGTATCTACTCCCCACTGTGTTCTTGTAATTCTCATTAGAGCTAGAGGAGATTATAAACACCCAAAGGGACGCTACTATCGGGAACAAGCACAGCTCTCTGCATGACTTTGTGAATGCTTGGGTGTATGCCTGTATAAATACCCACATACAAATGAACAGGTAGATAATTTCTTCTATTTTGTTTATTTATGATGAGCAAATGCAAAATCTTCTATACAGACATGGACTTAGACACCAATCACCTGTCCTCTGCCAAGGCCTCCCCAAATCCATAACGAATTAAAATGCTATATGCTTCTTCGACTAAAAAGCTCCAAGAGCATATTGCAACCTGTCAAAACAAAGTGAAAAAGGGCAGGCAAACAGCAGGGGCTTCTGCACCAAGAAAGGAAAAGATGCTGCAGTGTTTATGGAGGATGCCACTGAGTGCATTCCTAGCAAGGCGTCTCTGTAAAAGCCAGCGGGGGATGAAATTATGGCCTTTTCTATACAGTACACAGAGGCAGGGACGAGTGAACTCGCACATGGGGAAGGGCAGACTCTGCTCACGCTGAATCCTCTATAAAAGTAGCAGAGGGAAACTATAAAGCTCTTGCTCAATTCCAAGGAATATTTATGATCAGCTTTGTCAAACTGCTTAAGTGACTCCTCAGTCATGGATGACAAAGACGATAAGTACAACATTTTCAAAAATGGTTTTGTAATGGCAGCATGCTTACTGTTGATGAAGTTTGATATTTAGACTAACGTAGGTTTCAAAATAAATATGGGTTTATTTGGCTGGATAGCAAGGGAACATTTTTCTCTCCATGTGCCTGTATTTAACTGAGAGGCAGCCAAGTAGCATTTCTCTAGAACTTTCCTCCAAACACTTGCTAGGTAATTTCCAGTATCAGGTGTCTCTCATGCTTAGCTTACTTACTTTTTGATACTTCAAATGACTCAAACTTCACAGGCTGAATGTAGTTCACCAGGTTTGACATCTCTTCCGTGGCCATAGCCTCACTTCCAGCAGTGCCCTAGGACAGAGAAGGGAAAACGCTGCAGTTTAGATTGGTCCACGGTGGCCATCAGAGGTTACAAATAAAAGTCCAGTTTTCTGTTAACCATGGTATCTTTCACTGATCCTGGCTTAGTGAAGTCAGTGCCTCACACAGGGAGCTTCACATAGTAAAGAAGAAAATTTGCTATAAAATTTAACTCTTTAATTAAACTGCTGCTGTAATTCATGTTTTTTAAACAGCTCCTAGGGAAGGGACTGCATTACTTTTACATATGCATAGTGCTGAGCACATTTATCAGTACCATTGGAGAAATAATAAATACAGCTCCAAGTTTTCAATGTCAAGTTTTTCTCCCAACAATGCTAAATACACCACAAGCAATTCTCTAAAACAGATCAGCTGTGGTGCTATTAATTCTTCTTCCTCATTAAATGAAAATATAAATAAGCAAAGCAAAGATGTGCTTCCAAACCAATGAACAACAAACTTCAGAAAGTTGGTGGTGTGTTTCCCATTGCTCTGCCTACCTTTCTCCACTAGATGGTACTCCCACTCCTAGTAACGCAAGCCAACCCACAATTGCTGGAACCGACCCACCACCATAAAACATATCTACACCCTTACTTCATCCATCGACGACTTTTTACAGTCATCATCATAGTCATCATCATCATCGCTCTCAATCTCTGCTTCTCCTGAAAAGTTTAAAGCAGAAGATCATTACTGGCTGAAGCAGTAGTTATAAATACCAGCGGTAAATCTGAGAAAGATGTGCAAGTAGCATTGCCTGAAGGATACTACATTATACATGTGGTTTCTGTCACGGCACAAATCAAATACAAATCCCTGTCTCGAGGGATTCATCCATCCTCAGCATTGATAAGTCCAAACAAACAAAAGCCCTTCCTTCGCAGCTGCTGGATGCTCTGTGTTTGGACATCACGGGGCAGGTATCGGCACTGACAAAAGAGCGTCGTGGTGTGCGCAGGGCGCGCAGTGTGTGGGTACAGCATCACAAACTACTCTGAAGAGACACTTCCATGCTGGTGGCACAGCCCTGGGGCTTGGAAGATGTGAGTTCAAACTCTCTGTTCTAGGATCCCTGCATGATCTTCAGTGAATGCCTTCACCCTCTCCAAGGAGTGCACACCTCACAGCATGCACGGGGTGAAGAAACCATGCGTGAAAACTGATGAGATTCTCATGTGGTGTGGCAGCAAGGACTGTTCAGCAAAACCCGTTTGTTCTGAACGCATCGCAGTACGTGCACAGAGGTAGCGTGGCTGGCAGGAACAGGCACGGCAGCCTAACTGCAATAACTTGACTCCCAGTTCCAGCAAGGCGTGCCTCACTGCTGGGACCACGGCTGGCATAGCTCAAACGCGCCGGCTGAGGGCAGTGCGAACCAAATAATGTGAAGAGGATGCATAAGGCTCATCATTTCCCTGAAAACGTACTGATGGAGTAAATGGGACCGAATAAAACACATTTTATGCCTCGCTCCCAATTGCAGTGTGCTCATCAAATTCCTGCAGGCAAGACAGATTCTTTATTGTTAATTAACGAATGCCTCCCCTCGCCTCCAAAATGTTTTGATTTGGTTGCACCAGAAATTAAACCATTAAGGAACACCAAGCTTATCTTTCTCTTTGAGGTTTGGCTGTCATAAAATATACACTGTGCATCTTAAGAAGACTCTGGAAAAGAAGGTTTAACTTATACTGCAGTCACCTATCCACACCTGTAAGATTGACAACTCTTCCTAAAGATTTTATTCCACAAACCTTTCAGCTTTCTTCAGCAACGACAATTGTATTTTGGCAGCACAAAAAAAAATCTAACCACTGTGCAGCATTCCCAAACTCTCCAGAGAATAGTAGTTCAGTCTGAGTCCCTCCTGTCCATTTAGGATCTAACCCAAAGGCCACTGAGTCAATAAAGAAACCCCTCTTTGTTCCAGCAGCCCTTGAATCACGCCCAGTGGGCTCCTTCTGAACATGGAGAGCACACATGATTTAAATAATGAGTGTGTCTTTCACAACCAAATGATGACTATCCAGGCTGCATTTCCTTCCAGATGCAGATGTTGAAATGTCAGGCTTTTTATTCATGAACACATTTCCTCCCGAACACTTCATTGAAGAAAATAACATGATTGCTCAAGAGGCTCAAGGGATGGCTCAGTGAACCTCACCACATTGTAAAGAGCCAGCCGAGCCCTCAGAGGATTTGCAGTGACAATCTTTGGGTGGGAAGCTCTCAAATTATTTAACCAGACTGGCAAAACAATACTTCGCATAGTCCACAAAATGAGAGACATGGGCAAATTTCAGCCAACTTGCACTGCTGAGATACCAGGTAGATGATAGCTTGTTCTTGCTAGAAGTGTCCAGGGAGGAAAGTACGCAACATATTATTCATTTATTTTAAAATATTTAATGGGAAAACTCCCAAGGAGATCAGATCTCATTTTCAAGTTCCGCATCAGACAGCAAAACCAGGACAAATAATACACAAGATTGCAAACACAGAATAAAAATTAGTAAGTGTTTTAGAACATATGACTCCATCTGCATTGCCTTTCACCCAGCAGCACGGTCCTGCGCTCAAACCCAACCTTCTTCTCCCGTTACACTCCTGGGACACAAAGTCAGAGCAAACCTTGGCCAAACTGAGGAGATGTCCATGCTGTGGATGCCTTCATGCTCACCCTCCTACAGAGGTGCTGGGATCAGCCCCATGCCATCACTCCCATCCCCTCCTAGGATGCCCAGGATGTGGCATACAAATACAGTGAAAACAGCGCACCTCGCTCCAAGGGCTTGCCCTCCAAGTACGGGACAAGAGCCAGCCCATGGACAGAGGAAGACAGAAGAATATCAGGAAATAAAAATATGTTGCTCCCTGCCACAAAACGTTAAGTTATAATGCAGATACTGTCAAGTGCTCACAGGCAGAAGGGCACAGGAAAATTCCCAGTGGAGTAATGGGGCAGTTTAAAGGATCTTTTCAGGAGCTGCCCCTAGTGAGTGGGGCAGAGTGGGGAAGGCATTAAAGTGCTCATTGAGCAACATAACAAGAGGACAAAGGAGGCTGAATCCCAACTGGTGGCTAGAGGGGTTCAACACAGTAACGCGGAATGGAAGATGATTAGGAGAAGCGAGCTGGGAATGACAAGCCAAATCCCTGTCACCACGGGTTGAGGAGTGGTAAATATTATCCATTATCCATTCTCACCATGCCTCAGCAGCGCGACAGATATTGAGAACCTAATAAAAAGAAAGGTTATACACTGCTTGAAATTCAGAGGGATTTGGTAACCTGCTTTCTCAGACCCCTTTAAAATAACAGCCAGAATAGATTCTCAGTGTGGTACTGGCTGGTGCAGCTCTAGGACGTTTACGCAGCCACCAACATCTTGGAGGGGGAAATTACCTTCTGTTTTTTCCAGAGACTGTACATCAGCACTTGGTAATTTTTAAAAAGGAAAAAATGAACTTTATTCAGTTTGCTAAAACATTTTACTTTTAGAAGTGGGCCATGGCCTCAGCTGGCATGCAGCAGTGATGTACCCATTCATTTACCTCCACTGAACCTCAAACTTGTAATCCAGTCTTCTATGTGGTCATCATGAAATGATAGCGCCAATTCTGCCCTTTCTCTGTGTCTTCCTACGACTCTTTTCTTGCAGCACCCATTACTCTGACAACAATGTCATCCTATCAGTGAGAAATCAACAATTCCCTCAAAAATTTAAATACTGTTTGATTAGCAAGTTGTGGCTACTTTCAGTACAGGCCTACTCTGTGAAACGCACGTACCTGCAGAACTGCCATTGTTCTTTTTGCATTGTAATCTATCCTCTTTGAAAATCTCATTTATTTACTTCTGTTCGTTGGACTAAAACAGCCAGGTCTAAGATGCTTGTTCACCAAAACGACAACCTATCTCACAACTGTTATCTCAGAAATTCTTTTTCTGCTTTGCCAGCTTTGCTGTACCTTCAGGGAAAGCTTTTCCACTGACAGATATTATACCCTACCAAAGCTACTTTTTATAGCAGTCTCATGAACATCTTGCAAGCCATTCCGTAAAGCTCGTTTCAGAATTGTTTTTTTAATTATTGCTACTATATCACCACCACCTAGCTTTCATACCGTGTGTTTTATCAACATACTGAAAGATTGGTTTATTTGAGTTTAAATCTCAGGCCTCAAGCAGCGTGAGACACAGTGAAACTTGCTATCAACTGAAGTACAAATCTCCATATTTTTTGCACTGCTGTGAAAAAACTCATTTAAAATCTCAAGAAGGCTAAATCAGCACAACACTCTCCTGGAGGTCAGTGGTAATTCTGATAGGAGCTATACAACACAACAGAGTTATTTGAAAAATACGCCCAACTTGCATAAATGTAAAGATGAAATTAAGGTTGGAGTATTGAAACACTTAGTGTTAAGAAATGTTAAGAACTAGGCTTCCTTTAGCAAGTCTTTAATTGCATTACTCTTCTCATGCTCCAGAAAGAGACTGGTACTGGGTACAGGAGCATAACGCTTGCAGCACTCCAGCATTACATGTTGCTGACACTGAGACGCACGTAAGGAACGAGGCGGCAAAAAGAAGGGTGTCACGGTGACTGTTGAGCACTGCCCCATGGAACAACGCTCTTCACTGGGTCTTTGCCACAGCGATCTTACAAGGAAAAAAAAAAAAAATTCACCATTTCAAATGTTCACAGACAGAAATCTGGCATCTGATTTACAGAAATGCGGCGTGCTCATAGCTGCAAGCTGTAGCTGAAATCTCTGGAGCTGTGCTCTCAATACTTAAAAATTTGAAGTATTATTGAAAAATCAGATCTTCGATGTCCCTTGTCAGTCACCTTTAACCTGTTCTTAAGCTCTTTCAGACTTGGCTGTCCTTAGATAAAATTGGCTTAATATTATTCCACTTCCCACAGGTATTGTTCAGATAAATTCACTGCCGTTTGTCAAGCGCTCATACACAGCCTGCATACCCTCACAGAAATTCACTGCAAGATGAGGATGCTAGATCTAGGATCAAGTATTGAATGACATAGAGAGAGAAAAATATTGACTAACTGCATTCTCCAAAAGAAGCACCGGTCCTAAAGGAGAAACAATGGCTGACAGAAGGATTACCAGTAATGTCTTTTGGCAGTCACAGATGAACCAATCGACCACATCATTTTTTCCATCCCAGTTGCAGCGCTTTCTAGTTTGTAAGTGTTCATCCTCACAATCTACAGTTAACAGAGGTTGTTATATAGCTAATACAGACATCATACTAACAGTTGTAAAATTACACACCCTATTCTGGGACCGATCCCCTGCCTCGCATCACCATCAACATCTGGATTCACAGCCTGGGTCTTTTCCTACAAAAGCTCACAGAGAGGGTGCTGAAAGACAAAGCTGTCAGCCTCTATGCAGATCAGGGGCTCAGAAGAAATAACGTAGCAGAAGATAAACACTTTGCCACCGCGTTCTCACTATGTGCTGGTAACAAAAATGTAGAGTTAGGAACCCAGGGCTGATTTCAAGTGTTGGAAAGGAGTCAGTTGGCATACGCACACTTATTTTTCTGTTGCTTGGGATTTCTCTAAGGCAAATCAATAAAACAGTATTAAAACATTCCTGACACCAGGATGAATCTTCCTTTGAAATCCAAGCCCTACTCCAAAGTATGTCCTTTTCAAAGTTTCTTAACACAATAGTTGAAAACTCTTTCTTTGCTTCTAATAGGATAAACAATGTTATCCACAAATACAGGAGGATTTTCTTTTTTAATTCAGCTCGAGGCAAACTGCCAGCGTGAAGATTTTCAGCTCAATTAATCAGAGTTTAGAAAAAATTACAAACAGTGGAAAAAGTTTTTTTAATGGCAAATGGTAACAAACTTGTGTTCCAGTAGAGCTTTCCATTTGCTGTATAAATGTTCTACTACTGGGGCATAAATGCTATGCTTCTAGCAATCCAGAATTTCAGTCTTAATTGGAAGAAGAAATTCGAGAGCAGGGAACAGACACTGGGCTGGGAATCACCATATACAGATTTTGTTGTTTGTCCTGCTGCTAATCTGCTCCTGTGGTTTATAGCAAATCCTTACTTTATCTTTTTCTCTGCACTTCTTTTTGTTGCTTCTAGTTAGGTTTTAAGCTCTCCAGGACAAAGACCATCTCTAATTTTTGCATATCAACACTCACAACGGTTCCCTGCAGATCCCATAGGCATTACCAGAATACATGCATGAAATTATTTCTATTTTCTATTTAATTTCTGATTTTAAAAACGTTCTAATAACAAACAAGTGAAATGTAATACACTGCTTTTCATTGGCTGCACTCCCTACAATTCCTGATGATAACAAATATTTGTTTGCAGTATTTCTGCCTGCTTCCATCTCTGGAACAGAACAACATCTTATAGCACTTTACACAGAGGTCTGTGACCCGTTCCCAACTAATGCAGCACAACTGTGGGCTGAGCCTTGCCTGCCTGAGGAACAGACATCTCACAGTTACTTTAAATCTTAAAGACATTGCAGAACCACTGCAGCTCTCCTGTGCAATGGGGTAAGTCTGAAAGGACACCAAATGGGAGGCACATCTCAGAGGCAACAGGAAAAAAAAAAAACCCAGCACATTTATATTTGGTACTGGGCTTGGGCACAAAGAGAAAGCACCCAAGGGTGGAGGAGTTGGCAGCTCGCTCTACTTTCTAAGCAGTGCAGATAAATGTTAGCACGCATCACCGAGCTTTAGGTCACTCCATAAGTCATTCCTCAGCCGTGAGCCTTCTGGATCAATGACACTTAGCGTTGTTTCCTACTGAGTAAGACCCACACTGGTGTACCTTCACCTTACTAAAGCCAGGTAAATGGATTCAATAACAGTTGTAATTAGGCAATTGTGTTTTAGGGAGAAACATATTTATAGATTCAATTCATACCTGCTCCAGGGGAGGAAGGTTCAAACATACTAGATGTATCACTGCATGTGTTGGAAGCTTGCTCTGAGAGTTTCTTTTTCGCGCTTCCATCTGCAGACTTATGCGACTTCTTTTTATTCTTCACCAGAATTTTATACATTAAATCCATAGGGCTTGGAAGAGGAACCCCAGGTTCAAGCTTGCAGAAAAAGGAAGAGGAATTCGTCACAACAACAAAAGAAAGGAGCTTATGGCAATCTCTTAGGGGCCAAATGGTACAAGATAATTTTGTAACCTCCATCAGCCCTGTTAAAATGAAATGTATTTTGCAAAAGAGGTAACCTCAACATTAAATGAAACAGGGCTACTGAGGGCACTTAAGAAGAAAAGAAAACTGCTTTACAAAATGTCTACAGTAATAACCAAAATAAGTATTAGTTAAATATCAAAGCCTACATTATAAAATGGCAGCTATGAGAATCAATTGCATTTAGAAGATCACAATTCACTGCACCAGAATAACTTCTGCATCAGAAATTATACGCTTAAGTCACCGACAGCTCACATTGTTTAACCTCTTGTAGACTCTGTTTTGAAAGGCCATGCATGAAGAACGACAAGGGACGGAAAGACTTAAATAAAAATTCACACAGGTATTTGTGATCTGATAAATACCAAATCATATTACCGGGTATTTTTCCAACGGATCCATAAGCAATGCATCTCCAAATATTAATCTGCAGTACTCTGCCATTTTTGCCTGTTGTTTAGGGCTAAAGAAAAGAAAGAAAGAAATGAATCCTATTAATGCTACAGAGCGAAAGGAGCAGTAATGGAATATCTAACATCCATAAACTAGATATAATTTCCTGATCCAACTGCTGTGAATTTTTCAGAGAGACCTAGATATATCATGCAATTATTCTGATTCCTCTGATAGAGCTTATCAAAAGGATCATGTATGAAGTAAAGACACTAGTCAATTGAATAATAATGAAACTGAACTTTTAACATTGAGGTATACTTTCCCATGCACTTAGTAGGAAAAAAAAAAAGAGGTTGTCAGTTGCTGCCTTTAGGGAAATAACCATTACATGAATTTGCTTCTTTCAGGCAACTTTTTAATTCAAAGTTTAAGTATTTTCCTCCTTACCTTATGTTACTTTATACACACGCCTGGCAGTCTTCTCACTCCTGCCCCCACAGCCCCACCTGGATTTTACTCTCTTTTTGTCATGCCTAACCTAAGGCATAAAATCCAAACCAAACACACAGAAAGCAGTCTCCTGTGCAGGTGTCTCTGTTAAACTTGTCCAGCCAAGGGTGCCTATCACATCACCCAGCACATCTATAAGGCACAGCCACAGAGAAGAAGGGGCAGAAGACATTATTTGGGTCTCAAAACCAGCAAAGCTGCATTGATTACAGGCACTGGTAGAGAAGTAGCTCCATGACCAAGCACTGACCCATCAGCAGACCTCCTGGGCCAGGTTTCCACCAAAAGCTTGCAATGCTTTTGCCAGCTCATTTACAAGTACTTCCCCTGACATAGCCCCACTGGCAGAAGTCACAGCGTAGATGTAATTATGCTACTGCCAAGAGGCACGATGTCAATTTGGAGAACAGCTGTAACGAGTGCTGGTATAACTATATTTTATATGCATATAATTACATACCGCATGCATGTTATGCATATATAACTGGGATGAACATATCAGGCCAGCCTTCTTAGTGGAGATCAGTATGTAATAACAAACTGCTAGGTGAAGTTGCTTAACGATCATTTTAGCTTGTTTGGGTATGTGGTCAGATTCCTTTTTATATTTTTTAAAATTTTATTTAAAATCAGATAGTGTCAAATTTTACCAGAGTAAATTACTTCAGCGGTTTTCATGACATCCTCTAGAAGTAACTTGAACCTCAGTAAACACCACTTAAAATCAATTTTCCCAAAGTGCAACCGAAGAATGAACCGAAGAATTCCTGCACATCAGTGTTGGGAGTTTTTGACTGAAGATAGGTCAGACTGCACAGAAATATATTACTCACACAACGTTAAAATGCAGCTCAGTGCTACAGTCAGTCTCCTCCTAATTTTAGACAACTGTGTATTTTTGTTATATGTGCCTGTTTAAAATTTGCAACATCCAAGTTGAGGTATTTTTAAAAGTTTCCTTTTTGGACACACTGTTGAGAAGTCTCAATAAAAGGACAGGTTTATCTTGATTAGTATCATTTCCTCAGCCTCTGTTAATTATGATCTGCGTATCACGGAAGATACACGAAAGGTGTAAGTGCTAATGTTGCCGTGGATCTATTTTTCCTGAAAAAAATAGAGCTGGGTATATAGGAAAAAAAAGGGGTGCTCATTTTTCCTCTTGCAAACGAAGAGTTCAACCATTGCGGTGTCTGGTTTGTCATTAGCCACCAACTGAGCATCTGGCACTGGAGCTCTCCCTGGGGTCAGCAAGGCCAAACCAAAGCCAAGATAAAGGCTGGGTAGCATTTGATTCCGAAAATGTAATTTCCTTGGGATCAGCATTCTGGATGTCCCTTGAAGCAGATACAGGGTGAACCAGTCATTAGCTCAATCATTGAGAAAATATATAGTGAGGAGGCTTCAAACTATTCCACAAAGCCAGGCAAGTGCTGCATGCAGTATAAATCGCTACGGTGTTTCATCAACGCTTTCTTCTTCTGCATGCAGCCAATTCTGCAAAAATGCTAAAAGCCACTTTTAGCTGAGGATGGAAAATGAAGATGAAGACAAGCAAGGTAGCGGAACTAAGAACCCACAAGAGAGAAGGTGATGGTAAGAACAGATCGGGCTATGACGGCGCGTTAGCTATTTCTAACCACCACCAGCTACCAAGGACAAGAAAGGTACCTAACCCTAGCAAGCAAACAGACTGGGTATTTGCTACAGGTCTAGAGGTCATGATAGTGAATTTTATTTCAGTTTTCTCCATCAGTGTCTATTTTGAATAGACCCATGGTCTCAGAACGCAGAAAGTTCGAAGGACATCTCCTTGAATCAAAAGAGCACAGTTATTCAAATATTGGTAATTAGGTGCAACATCAGCACCTTTAAATGGGCACACCAACTCCAGAAAGAACTCTCAACAGGAATCCAGAAAAAATATACAAGGGTTAAATCTAATAAATTTAAACCTGTCACCACAGCTAGAACAAATTCTTCTGATCTTCTGTGCTTAATTACATGTTTACCTCAAGGAGAACACAGTGAGAACTTTCATTTTTGCAAAAGAGACAAATGTAATGCCACATTGTTTTGGTTCAGCATATAAATTCCAATGTCACCACATCCCAGAGGAAGGAAAAGGAAAATTATGTGAAAAACTAATGGTTTTTAATTCTACAAAAAAATTTTGCAGTGGTAGACAAGGCCAAAGTAGGAAAATGTTGACATTACAAAATTACTTGTCTTTGTGAACTGGACTACATGCACGGATATTTTTAAAAGCTCCTAAGAAGGAACAAAAAATATTTAGGAGTATTAGCATTTAACTGAGTGGTATTGTTTGTGTTCTCTCTCCGTCTATTAAAAAAAAAAAATATATATATATTGATTCAAGAAATAGATCATTAGTAATACCATAGATTATGTATTACTGTTACAGTATTTTAAAAGTTGGAATATCAGGGGTTTTTAAAATTTTCCCTTCTTTCAGAATTATGAACCAGAGCAACAGATTGACATACTGACTTTTCTACACCAACATATTTCCCCATTTGTGTTACGGAACAAAAAAGCAGGTACTTCCTGGTCCACATCCACTGTTATTGGAAATTCTCTCAGCATTCAGGTATTGTAATGAAAACTGATTGCCTCAAAAGATGTGACTTTATCCACTTTATGATTTTTCACTGTGCAGACATGGATGGGTGGCACGCAGACTAATTACATATGCCCCCAAAATGTGCCGGGATAAGGGAAGATAAAGTGCGAACATGATACCTGGAGATCTGGAAATACAAACAATGTTAAGAAATGTTTTCATTACCCTTATTGTATTGCTGGTCCTTTCTTTTACTGTGTTTGTATTATGCCTATTATGAAGGTCAATCACAGAGGCTCTTTGGCACGACTACTGCTCCTAACATTGTATTATTATCGCTTCCGCAGAGATCCTCCTTCTGAATAAGACAAAGACACAGATGCTCCCCAGAAGAGTTTAAAATAATTTAAAGTGTAGGAAGAAAAGGTGATAAAAATCCTGTTAATATTTGAAATAACAATTCCAGCAAGAAAGCAGCAATATGAATAACTGTAATTAAATTTAATCTTGGAAGCAATCTTATATGGATACTGCTCAAGGATCACTTAACCTTTTTGCTATGTCAGCAGTGCATTTCTAATTATAGAGTGTCTGCTTTCAGATGTGCAGATTGCTTATCTTCTTGCAAGCCCAATTTCAAACGTCAAGGTCTTCTTGAGGTCTTTTCAACAGTTTCAGGGCACTTTTCTATTTTTTGATAGAACCACATCTTTTCTCACTGCTATTTTTTTTTCAGCGTGCATGTCTTGACTTCAATATAAATGATGGCATACATAATCTTTTCTATACTCTGAAAGTTATATGCTTGCCTCTTTTTCTAAACTTTTTCTTGTATAATAACAGGTAAGAATTAATATATTACACAGTGGAGTTATAGTAAAGGAAATTAAAATTCTCACATGTCTAAAGACCTTAGAGAGGAGTCCTTCCAGGAAAAACATCAAAAGAAAGCAAAATAGATGATTAACACTATGTGCTAATAAGTGATTTGTTCCCTAGGTGGACAAAACGTGTTAAAAATATTCTCATGAACACAAACCAGAAGGAAGAAAAATGGCATTTTAAGTCCAGTAGTGATTAAGAGTGTCATATCTATGGTAGTGATGTAAATCTTATTTAGCTCTGATAATCACAGTCTGTTTAAAAACAATGAATACAGAACACATGCTAAAACCAGTTTAAGCCAATGCCAAAATTTCTACCAATTTGTATGGGACCAGCATTTCACACAAGCATATTGACTGTTGTAGCTTGAAAATATGAAGAAAAATTTGGTCACCCAAAATTAGAAATTGATGTCATAGGATCTGTTTGACAATAATTCTATAAAAACACTGAGCATTTTCTGTTAACACTTAGGGCAAAGCCCATCTCTAAGATCTAGGAGAAAAACAACAATTCAAGTAAATTAAAAGACAAAAGGAGCATTCCATGAAATTAGGTGAAGGTTTCTGTGAGTGGCATGACTAATTGCAGATTTCTCTAGCAACTAGTGAAGAAATGAAGGGATAATTGTAGCAGTCAGTAAAATAACTAGAAATTATTTTCAGCCAAAGCAAAATTAGAAATCATACACATTAAGTCAGATGATTTACTGCAGCAGAAAATAACAAATAGCAATAAAGCCTCAGAAAGAGAAAATATTTGGTATTGTTTTTGCAGACTTGCTTTGCTAAAAACCTATGTCATAGCATAGGACATCAAATAATACACTTAGGGATAATTCACTATTCCATGACTGGAGTTTTCTGGAGAGAAAGGTCCAGTGGTTCTTTGGGGCAAATTGTACAGATCAGAGCAGTGCAGCAGTAACTCTGTTTTCTGACATATTCCTGCAGTATCACACCATCCATAATTTTGACAGCGTTTCATCTTATAGTTTTAAAGCCACTTTTGTAGATAACTTACATCTGACAAGTGTTTACTTTATACATTTTACTTGTTTACTTTCCTAAAATAGAACAGATCACCCTGAAATAATTGAAGATTTAAGTCTTAATTACTTTAAAGGGAGAAAAATGTAACCCTTCTGGTTAAAATAAATGGGATGTTGCTTTTTCTCTGCCTCTCAGATTTGAAATTTTTCTACCTACAGCATTTTTGATCAGTATTGTCACATCTGTTCTCAAAAACATTCTCACATAGCAGCTTCTACCAGTTCCTTCCCTTATGACGGGAATGTTCTTCCTAAAACAATGGAAACACAGTTAGCCCTCACCCTTTTCCTCTGCAAGAAGCAAAAGCGCCAGCATCTTTTCTGATTTGTATTAAACCATTCATAGCTGCCCCAAGGATTACTTTTCATTTCATACTACCAAAAAAAAAAAAAAGTTTCTCAGTCCAAACTGGCCCCAGAAGCACTGAAAATGTTTTCACAGCAGAAAACAAAAGGGGGAAAAGGCAACTGAAGTTAAGGCACGTGTTATGTGTCAACGTCACCCCACTTTGAACCGTGTGGTCTCCATATTCAAACCCAAAGTTGAAGTCTTTAAGTAAAGAAAAATCAGAACTAAAACAATAATAAAAAAACCACAGATCACTGGGACAAATTTATGTGTTCTCACTTAGTTTTTCTTTTCTTACACAGAAAAATGTCCTTTCTTGGTAATTAAAAGAAAACAGCTTAGGCAACCTGGTATTTTTTGGCAGAAACAGAACAGCTCCTGGCCATCCATACCACCTATTTCACAATCCTAGCTCGTCTACGGTTCTGGCCTCTAATTCTGACACGCGCGAAACAGACCAAATTCCGTGCACAGAACGTGCTTATAGTGCAGAATAAGGTCGTAAGCAGGTGAAATACTGCTTCTTTTTCTTTCATGAAGTACCGCTGCATTCCAGCAGGACATACTGAGACCGTAAAGTTAAAACAATTTGTCTCATAGTTATTCAAACTTTCTCTTTCATACAGGAAGGTTCTAATTCAGGAAGGTTTTTAAGTGTATGCCCAGTTTATTGCGATCATCTTGGTTACTTAGACTGATACAGTTTTTTTTGGGGGGGTAAGAGCTATTGATCATGTCCTATAATAAAACTGCCACAAGTGCACGTGTAATTCTGTGCTTAGATCTTATAAAAAATACAACATCATACAGGAAAACACGGTAATTACTTACGAATCCACATGATTTTCAAAGGAAAGGAGGATTGGAAAGGGTGATGTCTTAAACGCACATTCAGCAATAGCTTCTATTACTTCCTGAAGAATCAAAATACATACAGTTACAACTTTATGTCTAAAGAAACAGTGTTTTTGTCTTTGAAGGCAGAAAAGACCCAGAGAGGTCTGAAATCACATCCAAACTGCCTAAAATCAGACCTTCCATCTAAACATCCCAGAAAGCCCTGGATGTGCTTTTGCAGCAACCAAATTTTTCAACCTGAAGTGTAATCAAATCTCCAAAATGTCTGATGAGCCTCAAGCACCGCATTTCTCAAGAAATGACTTATGTCTGCCTAAATCAATAGTTTAAATGTAAAACTCAGTCTTTGTGTGGAGTTGTTCCATGCCTGAAGCCCTGACTTCCATGAACTATTTTGCATAATAATAAACATGCTCTGACAAATGCGTATCTTCTAAACATCATCAGCACAAGCACGTATCCATAAAACCCTTCGTTACTCTGACTCACAAGTTTTAGTTCCCTCTTTTTTGATGAGAGAAAACCCTTTAAGGCAAAAGAAAGAAAAAAAAAGAGAAAAAGAAAAAACATTTCCCAGTTAAAACAGTTGGCTGCGCAGTAACCATCAGAGGGCTCAGAAACTGAAACTTCTGTAGAGGTTTCCTTTCAGCTCTGATGGAAAACAGCAACTGTAAGTCTAGTAGAGGAATCATTTGATAACACTAATTTTAGTGGGGTGCACAATATGGTAATGCACTCGCTGTTACAAATTATTCAGTGTTTTCCTATTGGAACACAAATCTGTTTTTAAAAAAACCCCAAAACTTATAAAACACTGAAGACTTTCCACAGGGCATCGCTGTCAAACTCTGGAGTCTGCAAGAACCTCAGACTCAGGAGTTTATACCAACCTATAAGCCTGCTCCCTACCAAATCATAAGGATGACTAAAGTCTAAAAGATTTATTTATTTTAAACAAGCCTTTTCCAGGGGTGCCTTTTGTTCATTTTCTGTACTTTTAGAGGCTCAACTGAGAAGCATAACAGTACATTCTTCTGATGCTGGGTTGCAGAATCCAGGGCTGGAACGAAAGCACAAGTCACCTCAAGATTTGCTGATATGAGCTAGGATACAACCAAAATTTATAGTCTTCATGTAAGCAGAAAAATTACTGCAACAAATTGTTGCAGTATCTCTTACAAGATAAGAAACTAGTGCTCTCAGCACACAGAGGTGGTGAACGACTATTTAATAAATCACAATCACCAAATATTTAAATGCCTCACATATCACTAACCACTCATTTGGTTCAACTAAGAGCACTTCTAGCCTTTAAAGAAAGCAGAAACGCAAAGTGTTTATTAGAAGAATAAAAAACAGTGCAGAAGGCTGGACGAAGGCAGGTAGGAAGCTGCAATTTCACAGCAGCGGCCGTCCCATGGGGGAATGCACGATGGAGTGATTCCCGCTGCAGGTTTTCTTTCCAGCTCCAGTAAATCGCTATTCAGAACCAGTGGGGTTCTCAAAAGCATCTAAGGCAATTTTGCCATTAGAAGGGAACAGCAGAGCTGAGAATCGGGTTACAAATATTGAGCCATAGAATCATAGAACAGTTTGGGTTGGAAGGGACCTCAAAGGTCATCTCGTTCCAATCCCCTTACCCTGGGCAGGGTCAGGTTCCACCAGACCAGGTCGCTCAAAGCCCCGTTCAACACGGCCTGGAACACTTCCAGGGATGGGGCATTCACAACTTCTCTGGACAACCTGTCCCAGTGCCTCACCATCTTCACAGTGAAGAATTTCTTGCTTACATCTAATCTAAACCTACCCTTTTCCAGTTTAAAGCAGTTACTCCTTGTCCTACCACTACATCCACCCAGATCATTAGCATTGGATTGGTCTCCACCCACCTGCACCCTCCCCTTGGTTATGGAGTATCACGCAGGGCTTGAGAACACCTGAGGCTGGACATAAGAGGCACTGCCAAAAGCAGTCCTGAGGCCTTTCTTGATCCTACACACTGCTCAAGATGTGGAGCAAATCCATAGATTTATTTTCAACTACCTTCTCAACTGTAAAAAGTTCTGAAATCCAGCATGCGTGGGGAAAATAACCTGAAAGGGTAAAATCAGGATTACACTGATGAAATCTGGGGATGAGAAGTTCAGTCATTGGTTCAGTGTAGAAACAGGTATGCTGGTGATTCAGTCTTGCACTGCATTCAAATGTAAATGCAAACTCTCTACTGTCAGAGAGGAACAACACGTTAAGTTCCGGACTTTACTCCAGCTGCAGAATGACTCACCTGAAACAGGTCTCCAAGGTATAGATAAAGTAAAAATGCACAGATTCCTGGTTATGGCATGAAAAATACTGTTGGTTCCCTATAAGATCTCACCCTGGCAGCAGCTCACAATGTGCAGCTGAGAAAAACCTTACTGACTTCTGTGTGTCATGAAGCAACGTTAAAAAAAAAATAAATAAAAAAATCAAATTAAAAACATGAAAACCCCAGCAACATAAGGTTGGGGAGTATATACTGCTTCTGTCTCCGCACTTCAGAAAGCCTATGTGAGGCAGTGAGAACTGACAGACTGCACAGAAGCACTGTGTGCCGTGGTGAGTTGATAAATGATTCAGCATTCAAGACCCAGTGGTAACTCTGAATTGATTCACACACTTCTGACACGTTATTTCACTATTATTTTGCGTCTCCTCAGCCAAGCAGCACACTTTCAGGGCTGAAAAGAAACCAACAGTTGACGCATTTTTACATTTTTCTGGGTGGAGAAAAAAATACTTGCCCTGAAATGACAGATGAAATATTCCTGAGTAGGTTTAAAATACCCTCCAATATCTCTCCTGCAAACACAATGCCTAGGGTTGAACACCTAAACAATCAGGAATAATCCTCATTCCTGCTAAAGATCTTTCTAAGAAACAGATTAACTTGGTTTTAAATACCTGCTCACGACCAAAGAAGTTGAGAGCTCCTTAATTAAAGGACTTCCAGCAATCAAACTCTATGCCTATAAACCTAATTGGCTTCCTATAAACATAACTGGAAAGTTAATAACAAACGTGCAAGATGGCTGTTTCACATTTTCCTGTGATTAACTCAATCAGTGAAGAGTTAGAGAAAACAAATTGAAAAAAAGAACCGAATGTTCTAGTGCTATGTGGCAGTACTGTTTGCTTTTTTTCCTAAAGGAAGGCACTAGAAGACAAAAAAACCCCACCCAGCAAACTCATGCTTCAAGTGTGGGAGAGATGCTTCAAAGCTGCAGCTGTAGAGAAGCCACATCTAACACCTGTAACATAACCAAATTCAGTAATGAACATTTTTCCACATCTTCTGGCACACAGGTAAGTCTAGAAACGCATTTGTATGGCGAGTTAGTGTCTCAGACAAGGAAGAATTATTTCTTCACACTTCAAAAATGATATCCTGATGTATCACTATAAGCTGTGCTGACTACCAATCTTAATCCTACGGGAAAACACCTCCATCCTGCTCCTCTAACACCTTGGATCAAAAATATCTTTAAGAATAACAAAAAGATTTAAAGTTATTGCTAAGGGTATAGTATCTACCTCTTTTCTTTCTACAGGAAAATGAAATGGAAGATGAAATTCAGTAATACAGTTTATATGTTTAGGGTTTGAATGGCACAAATATCCCCTCACAATCTCCAAAGAGACTAATTTTTCTTTTCATTTTCTAATGTTTTAGATCTGATCCTAAGTATCACATAACGGTAACATTGCATGCACCATTACTAATTTTTTAAATTGTGGATACAATGACGAATGTCTGGACCCTGTGGAAGGAACCTGCCCATCTGGGGATGAGTAGCCTATTGTCTGTTGTTGTGGTTTTGTTTAGTGAGGGGGGGGCTATGGTGGCAGCTTCTGTAGGAAACTGCTAGAAGTTTCCCCTTTGTCCAGTGGACTTGGCCGGGCCTAGGGCGGACCCGCTGCTGGCCAAGGCCGAGCCGATTGGTAGCAGAATGTCCCATGATAATGCCTCTGCGATAACGTATTTAAGAAGGGGAAAACAGAAAAAAAAAAAAAAGAAGAAGAGA
>JAAGAY010145019.1:0-35525 GCA_011801015.1 Ardeotis arabs
TTTTTTTTTTTTTTTTTTTTTTTTTTTTTAATCTGAAAGACATCTCCTCTGATTGTGAAGTTGAACAGCAGCACGCGTTGTATCACACAGGCTGTTAGACCTGTATGAAGTCCTGTATAATTCTTTCTTCAAGGCAGAGCATAACAGCTTCATCTCCTCTGTGTTGTAAAGGTTTGTCCTTTATAGATTGTGTGATAAAAGCTGATCTGCACATCCACACAGGGGCACGGGCAGACAACGGCAGGAGGGGGAACCCAAATACCACCCTGCCGCACCTGCTCCCAGTGGCATCCCAAGGGCCATCAGCCCATTCCCACACAGATGGAGGAGCACAGAGGCACAAGGGCAGACGGGGCCCCCCAATGCCCCAGCCAGGGCCATGAGCCCCTACTCAGCCCTCCCAGGGCTGCCCCAGGGGGCCCTCAGCCCCACGGCAGTGCCTTACAGTCCAAATTGCATAGGGATATGAGACGCATTACGGGATGCAGAGAAAAGCATTCAGGGATTGCGCAAGACTTCTTATGGGATGGTTGGGAAGGGGACCAAAGGCAGGGAAACGAGGAATCTGGGTGATTTGGGAACGAACAAATGTTGAAAAATAGAGAGGAGGTAAAGGGATATTAAGGACCAGTTGTATGTAAATAGGGTCCGGTCAGTATGCGTGCATGCGTGTGTGTGTCTAGGGAGGGAGGCCCCTGCGTAGAAAGAAGATCCCTGATCAGCTGCTGGATGTCCAAAGCCAGCTTCTGGGGATCCGTAGGGTGAGTGAGTGGTCTGTACCAGCACGTGGAGTGAGGTTGCAGCCTCAGGGGCCTGTACACCGAAGTGCCAGTAACTGGGGAGACTGGTGGGATTCAGGTGCCAGCTACCAGATACATCAGTGTAACCATAACATTTAGATGGTGCTATGATCTAACAAACAACAATTGACAAATTCAGGAAATTAAAAATGAAATTTATAATTCAAACCATAAAATATACAGAGACATGGGAAAAGCAGTATATCATGTTCTCTATATTTTGAGGGACATTTTTTATTTTTGGGTAGGCTTCAGCAGTTGTTCTCAGCATAGGAAATACGTTCCTGAGGCTCAGAGGTATGCCAGCTTTACCACATAGACTAGCCCTCCTCTTTGACATCCAGTCCATCAGCTCTGTTGCTAAGTAAGAGATGCTCTCATACACTGGCAAGGAGAATTGCTAAAATAACTATTCAGCTCTTTTGACCTATGGCTTCGCACAGCTTTGGTTTGTTTGAAGTATTGTTGACTAACGGCACCAGGTAAGGTATTGCCCGCTTTTGAAGTGCATCATGCCTGGCTTAAAAACAAGAGGAGCAAAAAACAAATGGAGTATATGTATGTTTTCCTTTGATTTCTTCTAGTGCCATTTCCAAGAATTCGTTGAAGAGCTCCCTACTACAGCTAGAATGTCATTTTACATGGAGTTTACTGAAGCAGCATGTGGATCTTGATGAGCTAGAGGAAACAATAGGCAATCAGATTGAGTTTTTAATAAAATCCAACGTCACAAATTATAATCTACTATCCTATGTATGCCACTTAAAGAATTCAAATGAGGACGCCCTGAGAAATCTCCAAAAAGCTGAAGAAGAAGTTAAAAAAAATCACCCAGATGACATTGCCAGGAGAAGTCTTGTTACATGGGGGAACTATGCGTGGATCTACTACCACATGGGGAGATATGAAGAAGCTCAAACTTACGTAAGCAAAGTGGAAAACAGCTGCAAAGTGCTTTCAACTACTGCTCAATTGAAGATTCAGCTTCCAGAGATCTATGCTGAGCAAGGATGGTCATTTTTAAAGTTTGGGAGAATATACTATGAGAGAGCAAAGAAATCCTTCGAAAATGCTCTGGAGTGTGAACCAAATAACCCAGAATTTAACACCGGCTATGCAATAGCAATGTATCGTTTGGAAGATTATTTTCACAGACAATATGAAGATGAAAGCCTGTCCCTCAAGCCTTTGAAGCGTGCAGTGGAATTGAATCCAAAAGATACTTTCATTATGGCATTACTTGCATTAAAACTTCAGGACTTAAAGCGAGCTGATGAAGGGGAGAACTACATTGAAGAAGCAATGAAGAAAACCCCTGATCTTCCTTATCTCCTGCGATACGCTGCTAAATTTTACAGAAGGAAAGGAGAAGTGGACAAGGCACTGGATATTTTGAAAAAGGCCCTAGCAGTGACACCAAAATCTTCCTTTTTGCATCACCAGATAGGACTCTGCCATAGAGCAAAGCTGCTTACATTGAAAAAGACTACAAGATACCCACCTCAAGAAGAAGTGGAGGAACTCCTCCGACTTTCCATTTTTCATTTTAAAACAGCGACTGACCAAAAGACAAAATTTTTTTCTGCCCATATCGACCTAGCAAACATGTATGCACTAGGAAAGAGATATGAAGAAGCAGAAGAGACATTTCAGAAAGCGTTTCAGATAAATATTCTGTTTGATGATGATAAACAACAACTCTACTACAATTATGGCAATTTTCAGCGTTTTCATATGAAATCAGAATCTGAAGCCATTAGGGCTTATGTAAAAGGGCTGAAAATTGAAAAAGAGTCCTATATAAAAAATAGTTGCAGAGATGCTCTGGAGAAATTGTTGGAGCAGAGAATTCAGAGAGGTTTAGGAGGTGCAATAGATTTTGGTACCCTTGGACTCGTTCATAATCTAAATGGTAAGAAACATGAAGCAATTGAGTGCTATGAGAAAGCACTTGCATTGTATCCTGACAATGAAGAATATCTGAGTGCATTATGTGAGCTACGACTTTCCATCTCAAGCTAAAGCTCCCAGACATCTTTCACACCAAAAAAGTCCCGAGCTCAAGGACATTTCAACAGATTCTCAAAACTTTTTTTTTTTTTTTGAGGTTGAAGTTACAACCAGATGAAACATCTGGTGGCATCACTTTCTAGTGTAAATGTAGAAACTGCAGATGATGAGTGTTTATTTGTTTGTTCATTCACCCATGGCATAGCTTGGAAAGACTAAATAATAGCTAAGCTATCTTTACTCTTCAATGGTAACGCTTGTATAAAGGTTGTGTTTAAGCGATGGTCTGTAGAACACAGAACTTCTAAGCTGGAAATCAGATGTTACCTTCTACTGAGAAAAAGATACGGGAATCATATTGTAGTATTTCATCTATCCACTTGAAAGTGGATATACACAAATGGAATTTCTGATGCTTTTTCAAATATTTTTAAAAATGTTTTTTCAGTGTTATTTAGAAGAAACTTTTGTTGAAGACTTGTTCAGTTTACTATCTTGTATGTTTTTTAACTGTGAAAAATAGCCACTGTTTGTCTATTTCACTGGAAAGCTTACAAAGTGTGTATTATTGTTGTGAACCATTAAAGAGCATAGCATCCATCAGCTGTTGCTTCTGGTATCTCTCTGCTGACCAGTCCTCATGTTAGTAGATGAAGGGAAGGGAAATGGCCATTTGAAAGAGCAACAGGGATAAAGTTTTGGCAGAATATGAAAGGGTCAGGAGACAGCCCCATTTATTTTCCCAAACTGTCAGCAAAGTCAGCTTCAGATGCATTATTAAACTGTGCACAAAACAACATCCATCTATTTTACCCAAAATCACATTCTCAGGAACCGCTACAGCAAACATTTGAAGAGGAGGGCAAGGCAGACTCGGAGATGCCAGAGGGATGGCTCTCTGCAGCCATGCTTGTGAGACAAGCCAGGGGCAGAAAACACACACAAGAAATGCACTGACCTGGGCAGGGAGGGCAGAGTGCAGCTGGAGCAAAGAGTTGCATGAGCACCAGAGAACAGGGCAGCAGAGTGCAAGGGGCATGTGGGAAACGAAGTGGGGGTGCCCACAGAGTCTACATGAGTGGAAGAAAGGGCAAAGGGACAGAGAGAACAGGTGCAGGAGGTGATTGTCTTTGGATATCCAAATAAAAGTCAGTATTCTTTACAGCAGGCTGGCCTATTTTCACAGTATCGTACCTTGGTATAACATATCATGGTGCTCAGGGAGAACCAATTATGTACTTCCAAAACACTGCCGAGCCCTAGCCAGTAGCATAGAATGCAGCAAACTGGTGACAGATCCCAACAGGAAGGATGTGAACTTTTGTTTCCAGCCATCCTAGAGCATTCCTGCCCCCACAACAGCAGTCTCATGTACAGACAGGACGACAGGCCTGAAGGAGTGTAAAATACGACACCAGATCATGAAACATCAAGAAGCCTCTCCCCTCTCAGCTCTCCCTCAAAGAATCTTTTGTAATACAAGCAAAAGCGATCAGGAGCTTAACAGTGTACATAATACAATCATATATTCTTCCTAAGAAAGGGCTGGAGCAAAATCCATCCTTGTTTTCCAGCCACCTGCCAGCTTCTCTCTTACAAAGGTGGCCCTACCTAGGGAAAGAACATGGAGGGAGGAGAACAGGAAGGACTGGGAGCAGGACTGATCCACCACTCCTGAAAGCTGGTAGGAACAGTAAGGTTAAAGTCAGGAACTGGTGACTACCTATGGCCCTGAGCTCACCTGTGTGGGCAAAAGGGTCTGTTAGGCAACCTCACTGCCTTTCTCAGTCTTGAGGCTTCTAACATCAGCATCGTTCCCATCCAAACCCTCCTGAGGGCACAGAGTGCAGTAGGGAAGAATTGGAGGAAGAGGTGGTGCAGGCTCCTGAAGCCAAAGTGGCACATCCATGCTCCCTTCCACACCCTGCCACCAGGGCCTCTCCTGCCTCTCTCCTGGAAAATGAGCCTTGCAGAAATAAGGAGCAGCAATAAAGTATTTTGAGAAAAACAAAACTGAGCCTGAATTTTTATGAAGAGTCATGGCTGCTCAATCTTCTCCACAGTGAAGCAGCTGACTGTGGTGTGTAGTGATGCAAGAAATCTATTTATTGTGCCTTACCTTCTTCAGGCTCTAGAGGATTGCGCTGGACTGCAGTACTACCCGGGGATGCTCAGTGCAAACACCGCCTTCTAGTTCTTGCCTAGTGTCTTGTGAATGAGGAGAAATGTTATTTCCCCACAGGGTGGTGCTGCTGCATTGCCTGGCCTGGCGACACAGGGCTGAGCCTGAGCTTGGGGAAGCGGACAACACGAAACACACGTTTTGAAGTGTTCAAGTCCAATAGGCAAAACCAGAACCACAGAGAAGCTGAACACCTCCCAGTTCACACCCAAGTATGAACACATCACTGGAACCTATGCTAGTGGTGCGGGGAAAAAAGGAATGAAGACAACCCTGCAGGAAGTATTCATTTATGAATGAAAAGCACATTCTAAATTATGTAAAAAACTCCACTGGAATACACCAGAATAGTCACTTAGAAGAATGTATTATTTATTGAGACAATACCGACTAAGGACTTTGTTGTGCTGACTATGAAGTACTGTTATAGCTTAAGTTAAACAAGCTCTTCCTTCTCACATAAATTTGTAACACTTTAGAAAGCAAACAAAGAATTGTTGTGGCAATATAAAATATATTCACCATATAGTAGCAAAGACAACCTTTATTTTTGAGGTGATAAATTATCTTCCAAGCTGGCAGAAATGTTTCAGGCTCAAAGTTTTATCTTTTTTTTTTTTCTGAAAACAGGGTTATTTTTCAACAGAAGGTACTTGACTTTTCCAAGGCTGTTTTCACAGCTTCTCAAGGTACCATTTATTAAATGTTCTAAAGCTGATGTGATAAAAATTATCACTAGAACATAAGAAAGTTCAAAAGAATGATTATTTCCCCATTTCAAACTTCATGGAAGAGAAAGATGGGATAACTTCAGTAGTTGTAAGCAGTTTCACTTCCACTGAATTCCTGTTTACTGCACGGAACAGAGTAACATCCCAGCCAGGATTCATCCGAGGTAGGACCCATTTGCTTCTGTCTCGGACAGATGTTACCCCAGCCAAGTCAGACCATGCTGTCCAGACAGGTTCGGCGGTGCAGTGCTCCATTCCAGCTTGGATCCATCAGTGCTCAGCAGGGCTGGTGGTAACGCACAGTGTTAGCCGGGGAAATCGTTCACAGCTAGCCCAGGCATCTCTGCCTACTGCTGCACTGGGCTGTGCCAGGAGACATCCTCTGTGGAGAACAGCCTGAATATTATAATTTCTGAAAGAAACATTGCAGATACAATAAAACTTTTTTTTTTTTTAATGGTACAATCCAGAGAATTCTATAATGCACCATCTGAAACATTTCACATGGCAGGATGAAGATGAGTTTGGGTTGTGCGGGCCAGGGGTAGAAGTTTGGCATGAGGCTTTGCAAACCTGGATTGTATTCCCATTTCTTTCACTTGCAGGTCATTTCTTGTTAGGCTTCCTTCCTTTGGTTTCTGAGCTGGGGAGGGCTGATATTTCACAGTGTGTTTTATGCACAGAAGGCATCATTCTGACGTATAAGCTTTTGTCCATTGGCTTAATTCAGAGCAGAAACAGTGTAGAAAATCCTGAAATAATTCTATAATTTTCTACAAAAGGTCTGTGTATAAAACCAGTTACATGTTTTCTGCTGAATTAGATATTTAAAACAAGAAATATTACCTTAATTCTAAGTTTAACACAAAACAGAAAAGTCTATGAAAAATATCTGAAATTTTTTTAAAAAATTAAAAATGCTAAGAATGTATTACACAGTATTGTTTACTAGAATAAAAATGCATATAGTATTATTCCAATAGGCTTTTATAATATGCAGTTCTGGCATGAACAACTGCTGACATGTCATGATGTGGTAAAAAAAAAAGTAACAAAATTTTTGTAAAGTAAATGACAGTAGTAACTTATAACTTGTTGAAATAGCTTACCTTCTTTGTAGACCACATATTCTCTACTTTTTTGATACAAACTTTTGCATTAACATCTAAATCAATCACTGGTTCATCACTACTAATTAATAAAGCCACCTTTTTTTCCCTCCCAAATGTGCATATTTTTCCTAACTCATTAAGAAATACTCATGGAAAATATTTGTGTTTTATTATGAACATATGTCAAAATCAAAATGAGGCCACAGGACTCAATTGCCACGCAGAGCTGAATAAAGGTTAGGTCATTAGTTTTAAAGCAGGTTTTGCACTCCCACCTCTTAATCTGTGGTCTGTGCATGTAAGTCATGCTACTGGCTCTGGCCACACTTCTGAAGCAGGACAGCAAGAAATGTTTTGTTTGAGCACAGACAACTGAAGTAAAACAATTTTAATATGTTATATTTGAAATATGTATGAATAATAGAACTACTTGATACACATATTATTCATATATATTAAAAAGTACATTATACCACTATAGCTGTCCTCTTGATCTAAATCAAATTGGTGAACATTAGTCTATTTTGCTTTCCCTTCTGACGTACCTTTCCCTTCTGAGGTACAGACTGGAATAGGACACCACAAGCAACCATTGAATATAATGCAGATGATTAAGAAAACTACTAGTTCAGCATTGATAAAAATTATTTGGACTCTGATCAATTTACTAATTAACTGAATGCAGCTTTATACAGCATCAAAACACAGAAGTGAATTGCATTGCAGAATGTGAAGTTCCTCCATTGATGGCAGTTTCACTCTGGAAATGTAGAAACATCCCATTATTTATTGAATCATGACATCAGTAATTTACTCCATGAGCTACACTGAGTCTATTGCTCCAGTGAAGCAGCTAGTTGTAACATATTCCTCACACAAGTAGCAGGAAACCATCGGCAAGTTGCAGCTGTTGTGTTCTGGCTGTCCAGGACAAGTGACCTGATCAGCTCCTCTTCAGTTGGCACAAACGAGTAATTTGCACCATCTGAAGATACAGCTCCTGGGTCCAAGGAGAGATACATTTGCCACTGGAATACGCAGAAACAACTTGCTCTGCCAACATCTTTTTTAGCCTGTGGAGTGAGCCGTTTCCCAGTCATCTGCTTGCACGGACTCTGAATTTCTTCAACAGCTGCTGATTTTACAGGAGGAAGGGGCTCTGTATTTGCTAAAACACGAGCCTCTCCTCTGGTCTCCTGGGCCGTCTTTGGGCTGCTTCCAATGAGTGCAGATAAAGCAGGTTTGTCTATCGGCATGCCTAGTCCCCTGGTACAAATTTACTCCCCTTCAGATAGTAGAGGAGCCACAGCACTTCTTCCACTTTTCCAGACAAGGACCAGCTGGAGGATCATACCTGGAATGTCAATGGTTAGAAATTCAAGCTTTAAAGATATCCAGGAAAAAAAAAGCAGCAATCACATCAGAATTTTGCTGTAGGAGGCTTGGGAAAGTAGGTCTAAAACCATATGTGAAATTAAATTGCAACTTATGTACAAAATTCAGGCATATTTTAAAAATTAAAGCTGCTCCACAGATATTTTCAGCATAAATCACAGTTTCCTGTCATATTTTCTAAAAAAAAAACAAAAACAAAAACAAAAAAACGAACCAAACAAACAAAAAAAAACCCAAAAAACCAAACGCTTTGGCATTTGAAGAAGTTATTTGCAGAGTTTAACGCAGACTGATAAATGTGGAGGTTTTTTGTTGGTGTGTATGATTAGTCCATTGAAACATAATAGACCAGAATACCAAACAGCTTATTTCATTAGTAATGTTTTTGAAATAATTTAAACTTTATTGTTCAGTTTTGGTGACTGATTACTTTATAGTTTTCTTTTGATTATAGCCAATTTGAGATTACCTGTGGAGTCAATATACTGCATTTCAAATAAGTTTGTGAACACTTGTCTCTACAAACTCTTTATTGTCAGTCTAGCTTTCTTCTATTACTGCATTAACTTGGTATTACTGTTGCTGTATGTAGATTTTAGCCAACTAAAACACGACAGAAATCTAACTGAGAGATGCCTTGTTTCACAGGAGTAGTATCTTCAACAGTGTAGCACTACAGAGCCATCTCCATCTCAGTCACGGCTGTGCAGTGCTGGATCCTGACGGCACTTGTCATCTGCTGTTGTAGCTGTTTGTATCCACAGACAAAAATTCAACATCCTTTTGGTCTAATTTTGCTGTGACAGAATAAGCTATTGCTCCGTTTGTCCAGATGTGCTGTTTGGTGCCAGTATCATTGGTGAGTGAACGCAAATGTGTTCTTTTGATTTTCCTTGCCAGTCTTGCAAAGCACAATAAGGTTGAACTAAATATCATAGAAAATCCACACAGGAGGAATGACGCAGTGTAGCTGCCAGTTGTGTCCACAAGCCAACCTGCAGGAAAACAAATCATGGGTTTTTAAAGGCCCACCAAAGTTCTGATAATTTACAAATTCTGTGACCAACAGGAGCTTTATAAACTTCTGGAGTTATCACATATAAATACAGTCAAATAACACAGGTTTACATTACCATCACTATACTTTTACCTCCTGGGGCAGGGAGGGATTTGTCGTCAGCAGGCAGATAAGATTTTTATGAGCTTTTGTTTAGCAGTCAAACCCATGAGAAAAAGCACAGCAGTCATCACCACAATACTAAATAAACATCTTTCAGCTGCATGGATTTAACTGGCAGTCTTTAGATACACTTAGAGAGCCCTGGGATTAAATATTGTGTGCATGAGATCCTCATACAGAAACATCTAGTGAGGCTAGATGCATCACTTAAAATAATTCAATTTTGCAGTATTTTTTCCTATGGAAAATTAAACTAAAAGCTTCAAAAGCAGAGATTAATTGTGAATTGATATGAACAGCAGATAAAATATGCAAGACATGGCTATTTGAAGAAAAGATCTCTGTCCTCCCACAATATTCAACACTGTCGAGTTCTTTCTAAAGAACAATAGGAGTACAGCTCTCATCCTGACTTCACTGTAATGGAACCGATGGGGAAAATGATGGTTAGATACCAGAGTGATGAGCCTGTGACCAAACAGAAGTAAAGCTGACTCACCCACGGAATGAAACTCTCTGTAGTTTACATTTTCAAATTTGTGTAATTTCACATTGAAATCTTTTGTTCCTTCTACTTTCTTCTACTAATTTCTGAACTACGTGGAGCGGTGATATAATAGCTCTTAGAAGCCCCATTCCATACTGTTTTTTTTTCAATTTCAACTCACTCTATATGTAGAAATCGTCCCATCAAGACAGGGCTTAAGTGGGATCTAGAGTCTTATGAAGGTCTAGGTGTGTTATTTCCCTGCCCAGGGTGTGCTTCCACATTCAGCGTGCATTTGCTGTTCTTGCTCTCCTTTTACATCACACCGATAGGCAAATGTGAAGTAGTGGTAAGATGATAGGACAGTCATTTGTGAACTGACCTGCAACAGGTGGGCTCACTAGATATGGTATGGCATGCAGAAAATACACAACACCCAGTGCTGATGATAAGGAAGAAGTTCCCACTACGTCTGCTGTCACGACAGGGATCAGCGTCACATAGGCTCCATCGAAGTAGCCAAAGGTAAATGAGAAAGGCACAAGCAAGGGGAAGTTTTGCAGAACTGGCAGGAAAAGACAACAGAGGCCATCCATTCCCACAGCAAAGAGGTAGCAAAAGTGCCGATGCTTCTTCAGACACCTGCAAATTTCAAAACAGAAAAGAAAAATAATATCACTGGGCACAGCATCTCAGTTTCTACGCCCTGGCATGCAGCTCTTCAGTCTCTCTTTCTCTCTCTCTCTCTCTCTCTCTTTATATAGCTCAAATGTAAGTCCATTTTCTTAGGCAGTCTTCAAGATGAAAAGCTCAACACTGACAAGCCCAGGTAGGGAAAGTTGCCCATGTACAGCTGCAGAAACATCTGGTAAGCAGCAGCCCACACTGCCTGCCGTGTTCTTTGGGCTGCCCCTAGTGAGGGGAGCAGCTCCACTGACAGGATTTTGCTGCCCTCTGAAGTTTCAGTGCACAAAGCACTATTCCATCAGGCTTTACATCCCAGCTCAGCAAGGTGCTCCCAGTATTATGCAAAAAATATTACAGTGTACCTCTCTTAGCTGTCATCCTTCACATCAGCCCTTAAACACTGGAATAAGCGTCAGCCAAGTGAGATGGCAATTCCCTTTCTCCCTGTCCCACAAAACCAGTAACTGAGTTTTCCCACAAACCGAATAAGCACAAAGAATGTGTCCTTTAGAATAAAAATCCTTAATTTAGCCAGTCTCTACTGATGTTACGGATGCTGCACACAAATATTTGAAGTGAGCTGAGCTAGCAAAGCATGGCGAGTTCTTACATACTGGAAAATGTGTAACAATTTTAGGTCACTCTTTCTGAATATATACCTGACAGTGTTGGACCAGACACTTGACCCTTTTCCGTGACTTATGTGCCTCCCTAGCAGCACAAAAGAGATGGAAAGGCAGAGGAAGTAGAGTGAGATCCTTTAGGAAACAGGTACAGAGGATCATGCTCAACATACCTCAGACAGGGGGTTACATTTCCACTGGCAAATGCAAGAGCTTTGCGCAAACACAAATCTTCAGGAAAAAAAGAAATTAAACCAGCAGAACAGAACAAACTCAGAAAGGACAAAACCATTCAATAGTAAGCATTTCTGAAAGTTAGACTGTGTGTTGGTCTGGATTTTTTTTTAAAAAAAAGTTACACATCCTACAGAAAAATTTCATAATGTTAACTTTTATATGTGTTACACCTCACTTGCATCCAGCCTCCCACCAGCTAAACCTTACACTTGCTTAGCCGTAAGCGATTACCTTCTGTCTGTTAGCCATCCAAAGGTGATGTTACCAATGATATCTATGACACCAAGAATGGACATGAGGAAGGCAGCCTGGTGATGACTCACTCCAACGCTCAAAGCATAAGGCACTAGGTAGACAAAAAGAGGGCTACAGCCATATGCCATAAATAAAACTGACACTGCCAGCACCATGAAGCCTGGCATCAGTAAAAAGTCATATTCCTTCCATGAACAGTAGCATAAGCACTCATGAGACCACGTTTTGATTAAAGGTGAACATATGGACATTCGCTTTAAGTTTTGTTTCTGTGCTTCAGGGACATAATCCTGTTCAAGAAACTCAGGAGCAGTTTTACAGTCCTCCTTAAGAGCAATGGGCCGCATCAAGGCACCACAGACGCAGAGGTTTAAAACAAAACCTCCCAAGATGAGTAAAGCTCCACGCCAGGAAAACTGCTCAATTAAGAGCTGAACCACGGGGGCCAGGATGAAGGTGCCGATTCCACTTCCTGACATGGCTATTCCATATGCCAGTGCTTTTCTTTTGTTGAAATATTTGCCCACCATCGCAATGGCTGGAGAGTAACAGAGTGCAAACCCAAGTCCTAGAAGAGAAAGCACAATGCAGATGGCTTAGTATTAAGCATGACACATGGAACACATTAAATTAAACCACAAACTACTTCCAGTAGCACAAATGAATACAAAGCCTTTTCTGATGCTGTATCATGCAGCCCAGTCACAGTGTGAAGAGAAAGCAGGATGACTCCTTTCTTCCACTGTCAGGGTCACCGACTTAACAAACATAATGGATCATCATTAATCCACAATAACAAGGCTCAGAAAGAAGTGATGGGGTGCACTTAATAACAAGGATGACCAATGAACATCAGAGAAATGGTTTGTCAGCCTCTCCTGGATGCAAGATGAGGTCTTGGCCCAGGGTCTGTGCAGATGCTGGCACTGGGCACACTGTCCTGATGAGGCACTACTTTGTGTTTTGGTCTGTTGCAACCCTGAACATTAATTTTCAGGTCTCTGAAACACAGTACAAAGAGTCTGTCTCTGTTACGAATATGCTACAATTAAACTTTTTTAGTCAGCTAAACAAACTCCATGCAGCAGCTGCTTGGAGTCCTGACCATTTTACATCTCTGATTACAAGTAAAGAGAGGGGAAAGCCTCAGAAAACAAAGCCATGTCCGATTTAGTAAACAAATAAGATCCATTTATTGGACTAGGAAAAAGATTGTGGTCTCTGCTGCAGAACCAGAGAGCAGATTTTAATCACCAAATGCTTACTCTAACACTAAAACATGTATTTCTGAATCAGCCACAGAAATGAGTTCCTGACTAGGGTTTTGGAGTGTGTCCTACATTGAGGGTAAAACAGTCCCCGCTGCCTCTGGCAGAACTTGCCAACAGAGGAGATAATCACCCAGCATCCTAACCAGCTTGCCACATCCTCCTCAAAGGCTGCACTGTGCTGGGCGGGTGCTAAGCCTTCCAGGACAGGATAAGAGGATTAGAGGGACTCCGGGCAGCGGGTGCCCGCTCTGGCACCCCTCGGGAGGTGAGGGGAGGAGCAGGGCAGAGAGCTGGGCTTGGACCTGTGTGGGCAGCAGAGCCAGAAGAGCAGCCCCGAGCCAGACATTGTCACTCGAGAGCTGTGAAAATCATACTCTATTTGGTGTACATACCATTTACTTTTTAGTGAGTTGGCAGAGGGAAGTCAGTCCCAAAAAAGACAATAAATGTTCTGTGAAAGGTGGAAATGCAAAGTTTGGGCCTGAAAACATTTTTGTGTCTCTTAGAAGAAACTCTGCCACTTATTGCCACTCCTCTGTGTCAGCTCTGCTTCAGTCTTCACAGTTTCAAGTCCTGCAGCTTTTATGGATTTAGACCTTCACCAGCCGTGCTCCCACCCCAGCTCTGGTTGGGGCACCACCTCTAGCCTTTAACGACACCTCACCTCTCCGTTAGTCAGTCCCCACAGACTAGAAGTTCACTGCCTGTAGAACTGGCTCTTTACAACTCCATGTACAAAATACGACTGCTTTTCCACCTCAGCATTCACAGCGGTTCTCGCTAAGGAAGCCTCAGTGGCATTAGTGTGGTATGTGGCACAGTCCCTCGAGTTACAAGAGCCTTTTTATTTGTTATGAACACATTTGTTAAAGATTAACATTGTAATACAGGAGTGACATGCACTACAATAAGGATTTTAATTTTTTTTAGAAAACAAATAAGCTGTTGGCAGCATGTGAACTGCAGTAATTCCACCAACTTGTTACTAAACAGCAGGGGACCCAGTACAAGGGCTTATATCACCGTGGCTACCAGGTCAGTATTAATGAGGAAGGAATGTCAGTGTGACCATGGGCACCCCTCAAGCTCCTCTGTGCACAACACACACAGGGAGACAATTTTTTTTAATATGCAAATATTTGGGGGCAGTCTAGAACTCCTACTATAATAAACTCCTCCCAAATCACAGGAAAAAAACCAGCAGTCCTCCACTTTCCATAATTTCAGAATTTTAACCCTAGTCCTCTCTCTAACAGAAGTTAAGGAGTTGCTTTTGCAGAGTGCTGCATTTGGGCTGTATGAGACTCATTGAAGCCCTCTCAGGGGCAGCCAAAGCTTCTCTTCTGCAATGAAGGGAACGGGCCTGAGTATCTCTATTGATAGAGATTGTGGTGGCAATATGACATGGAGAAGAGATCACCCCTCTTTAAAGGAAGTGCCATCATTTTTAACATTCCTGTGTTGCTTTCCTGGCGGGAGCAAAGGAGCTGAATGCCTCCTACCTGTAAGGACTCCTAATGACAAGTAGAGATGTTCCAGGCTGGTGGCAAATGAACTCAAAATTAGTCCAGCAGATGCAAGCAGCCCTCCTAGCATGATACCAACTTGGCAGGATACATGATTACTGATCAAACTCCCAAGAGGGGCTTCAAAGAAACAAATAAAGCTGGTTGTTAGTGGCAGGTCCTCACACACTGTTTGTTGCAACGGTCATCAAGGAAAAGGAAGCAGTAGGCAAGCAGGAGAAAATTGTAATCACAGCTCCACAGAGTGGTCTTCCAACATCCGCCTTATCACAATGGTGTGAGCACTAAAAACTTCTAAAAAGCATTTTGCTGAAAGTCAGGATGAAACTGAAGTTCACATTAGCTTTCTCAGCAGTCATTTTAGTAGATGAAAGTCATTATGGGACACAGCTACTCTGCAGATTTCGGGGTCAAGAGAGGCCACAGCAACAGCCCACCCTGTTCATTACTTCACACTTACAACACTGAGACCTTCCCCCACCCAGAATTTGAACTTCAGCCCTCAGTAACTTCAGGCATCTTTCCTCACTCCTCCCTGGCCTTGTGGGCTCTGTGTCAGATCCAAACAGGAGAGGTCTTACATCTTTTGGATCATCTCCAGGGCTGCTACCCCTCTCCTGCACCTCTCCAACAGTAATGGCTCCCAGATCACCCTGCCTCTACCATGAGGTGCCATCACCAGCCCTCTCCCTCTCTGCTACCTGCAAAGCCAGGGCAAGGTTATCCCTATTTCTCTTTTTTCCCAAGATGTAACCTGGCTGACACAGGAGAGTTGCTATGTCTCATTCCAGCTGTGTCCCTGTGCCTTCGTAGTAATTCTCATGGATTAACTCTCTTCCACAGGATTAGGGCATGGATTTTTACCTAATTGTACAGTTTTAAAGTAAACCCTTGAGAAATTTGGCACAACTGCTGCATGTCATTTTTAATAACACTGAATTTTCTTTTAGGGGAAAAGACTATTTGTAAACATACAAGTTTGCTAAAAGGAGTATGACTGTGACTTGATCTGAAGGCAAGATGTACATCCTGTGCTGAGTCTCAAATATGATTCCAATTAAAAGGCAAAAGAAACAAGTGCTCAGTTAGTAGCTCTCAAACATGACTTGTCCCACTAGACCTCGACAAAAGTACATTTCTGAAAACTTAGATCATTTGACAAAACAAAGTTCTGCTTCTTTTCTGTAGTATGAAGACACTCCCTTCCTGCACAACTATGTTGGGGGAAGCAGCTTGGATATACCATACCCCAGAGAGCCCACAGTATCTGTCTTTCCCAGCTAACTCCACCAACTTGTGACATCTTAAAACCAGATGGAGCTGAAGAAAAAGCAGGCACATTAGTCTTAAAAGGGTAATACACACCACAGAGCATAGTAGCACAGTCGACAATGGAGTGGATCCAAGCCGTTCTGGCATAATCCTGCCCAAAGTATGCCTGGAACTCCACAAAAAAAATGGAGATGCACCTAGGAAAGAAAACATGAACACCAATCTGTTAAACATGGGATACTTGCCTCACAGAAAACACTGGTCTAGCTCTTCAGGCATAAAGAGTATCCCTTTGAAGGTCCTCTCTATCTCCCAGGTTTGCCTAAATCCCAGTGAGATGGAGAAGTCTTTAAACAGTTTCTAAGGGATATTGGAAATGAAGGGCTACCTTAATGCATGAGGGACAAGATGTGAAACAATGTGTGCAAGTTGAATAATTCCAACAGTACTCTGTGTAAGGCACCTAGGCTAGGGGGATTCAACCATAGAAGCATCCTTGCTTTGCACTGGCAGCAACTGAATCACAGATTGGCATCCAAATATTACCCCAATAGTGGGATTAGACAATTAGGCTCATGTCGAACCTAATTCAGCCAGATAACTACTCCAGAGAGATTATGAACATTATAATACCATGTGTTTCTCACTGTGGTATCTGCGGCTAGAGTTTTATAACTCATATTACTTTTAACTGAAATGAAATTGAAGTTGTAATTATCACCAGCAATTTATAGCCCACATTGTGATGTTGCTTCCCTGGTACACAAAGCCCCAGCTCCCCAGTTCTTCGCTGACCTGGTTGTTCGCTAATGGTGGCATTCACATCTGCACAAACTGGCAGGGCAGGGCCAGCATAGTACCTATAGAACCAACACCACCTATAGCTATGTGTTCACGGATGCACAAGTCCAAAGCAAGTGAAAAGTAATTCCTCACGCACAGAGAAGCAAAACACAGCAGGAGCCCATGGACTTTCCAACAGTTTATTAAAATGCTTCCAGAAGAGGTTAACTTGCTCTGCTTAATGAGTGTTACTGTTCTACCTGTCTCTGCAGGGGAACGGATTAAAAGGCTGCATAGTTTCATTCTGGTTTCTGGATCAGCAAGAGATCCCTTTTCCCTTTCTCTTCCTTCCTCCTGCAAATCAATGAACAACTTTCTTCAGCTTTTTTCTTGCACATACTTCATTCCTGTATATACTCTAGATATGTGCCAGCTGTTACATGATTTCTTGAATGTAACATATTTCACATGTGAAAAAGGAATTAAATCCCCTAGGCAATCTCTACTGTTATTACGAAATTGGTACATTTGCATACATAAACTAACATTGTCTCAACATTTCCATGCCCCTTTTATGCTGTTGACTCCAAGACTTTAGATCCCTAAACCTGGCAGCTTTATTTTAAAAGAAATATAAAATTTAGGTAGGAAACACTGTTTTTACATAACACTGACTGTCCAACAAGACACTGTCTCAGTGTTCCTCACTTACTAAGATGCCTGTCTCTCTGCTTAATATAGCTTAAATGTCCACATTCACACACACCAGGCTCCTCTGCCTCCAATTGACATCAAAGTCACACAGCGGCAGCTGTGGAAGCCATCTCACCCCAGATGTATACATTGTGTTTATGAAAGGCAGCAGACTATTCTTGTTCTTTCTATTTTTGAGAAAATATTTTCTGCATATTTCGAATACCAGAAGGATATAAAGGGGGCATCCTCTCTAGGGCACGGACATTCTCAGTAAGGATGGTGTCTGAAACGCTTGCAGTAGGAGAGGGGGGTATTTACAGGTTTCTCAGATCAACTTAGAAGCCAAGCAAATCTACTGAGACTGGCAAAAATGAGCTTGGCTTTGGGGTCAGAGGGACACAGGGGACCCTAAAAGACCCTATGCTATTCCTCCCTCCCTGACCAAACCACCACAGCCCAAAATAATGCTGCCTGCCTGAGGCTTTCATTCTGCAAAAAATCAAGGAGAGGGTGTTGAGAGATAGAGCAGCTGTCAGAGGAGGCGAGTCTAAAACCAGACGGCTCATAATCCCTCAGCCATCCCCACAGCCTTAGAGTTTTCAGGAAGCCTTTAAAATGTAGCAAGAAAGCGGTTTGTAGCCATCCAGAATAACCCCTGCAGCTGTGGGACATTGAGGGAGATCTCAAATCCTCTTCCTAAGGGTGGGGGTTGGGGTGAGTGGGAAGAGGGGAGAGTAATGCCAAAACAGGTAAGAAGGACAAGAAGCAACTCCTTTACCTCGTCACGGCCCTGGTACAGATAGTGACAAGGAAGCAGCCAGCAACAATCATCCACCCCCAGCCTCCATCGGGAGGGCCAGTGTGCCGGGTTGGCTGGGCTGAGGCCATGGCGCACGCTGGGGCAATTCCTCCCTCCTTCCCAACTCAGTGCCAGGGGCCGACTCCGGCCAGCTCGCAGAACGTGGGCCGGGGCTGCCTGGCACATGGGTCACTGGCCATCTGAAGGGAGAGAGAGAAAAAAAAACAAGCAGAGAGGGAATCAGGGTACTCGGCATGCACTGTACAACTGTATGGCTGGGCTAGGAAATACTGCTTGGGCTTTACCCCATAAAAGTGGGGGGTTTCTTTCAAATGCCGTTCATGAAAATTTGTTGGAAGCAAGATGGCTATCAGAATTGGCTCTGTGTCTGATGTCATTTATTTCAGGGTAACTTGCCCAGCAGTTACATCCTAGCACACGATACCCTTTCCCCCGACAAATGTCACAGCACATACATGTAAGTCACACACCTTACTGGTGCCAATCGCTGCAGCTCATTTACCTTCAGTCGGGCTCCCCCCACGCACACCAGTCCCTGGCCTGAATTGCGTTTTCAATTGCAGCCTCCACTCAAAGTGGCTATACTTCCATGTACGCAATTTAGTGCAAAATTTTTGTTTGAGGGAATATGGTTTTCGCCTTTGTATGAAAAGGGAGTATTTGCTGAAAAATCAGAGCAGATTTGATGATTAAATGACCTTATTGTTCTCACAAGCCAAACTTTAGATGAAGGCTGTAATCAGACAGGACATGGTGACTTAATTTTCTGAGTATGGACAATTCACTGAAGGTTAGAGCTAGCCTGTTCCCCTCTTCCATCCACTTAAATCAAAGTAGTGTCTGCATCCAGGCCATAACATGGCTACTCAAAAGTGCAACTCAAGAAAGCAGCTATGTGGCTAACAATGTGCCTTCTCAGTCCCTGAACCTGCTCAGCCAGGTGATGCTCAAGGCTTGGCTCTGCAAAGCCCAGGGCTGCCTGAGCCCAAACAGCAAGGCAGCCCAGAGCCAACCCTAAATATCACCACAGGTGAACCTTTGAGAAGTATTCATCAGCTGCCTCCCCTGAGATATCAGAAGGTACATCTCAAAACCATTACAAAATTATTTCAAGAAAACATATACACATTGCCAAACATAAAGGTGAACAAAGTAGGAGAAAACAGGAATGGCAAAACAAACAAAAACCACAACACATTGAAATCTTAGCTGAATTCCTACTAGGCTGTAAATAATACCCTGTAACAACACTGTACAAAAGAATCAGTGCATTCTTTTTAAAAAGGTTTGGTAGTCTTCTGATTTAAAAAGTATAAGTAGTGTTATCCTAATCTACCTGCTTGGCTTTCAAAGCCCAATAATTGCACCTGATCACACAGGGCATGATCAAGCCCTATATGCTAGCGCAATTTAGCCCATAAATATAAAACCAGAAAAAACAAGTGCAATTTTCAAAGACAGGGATTAAGTCCAAAAGCTAGTGGCTCTCGTATGAGGCACCTGAATTACCATGGGAAGTGAACAGTGAAGAGAACTGTTCATAACCTCACAACAAAATGTGTGCTTGTCAACGCTTTTGAGCAGTGATTCAAGGTAACCAAGTGGGAAACAGTATCCTTGAAAAATATCAGTGAATAAAAATGTCCACAAAAGATGCCAAAACTATGTTATACCACCATCCGGTTACACAAGCTGAAAAAGCTACCATTAAATACTGTTCCAGGTCTTTGTGTATTCCTCCAATACATCTTATTTGTGTTTCTGTGCTAGTCAATTTGTTAGCTATCACACATTTTACTTTAGGCCAAAAATGCTGTATACTATTTACAAATAAAAATTACTGTCCTGTTTTCTCTCTTCATATAATAGGCTTTGCTAATAGTTATTTATAACTGAATATTTGTATAAAGCTTTCTAATAATTCAGAGCCCAAAGCAATGCCATGATAAACATTAGAACATGTACTAATGCTGTCTTTATTATTCTCTTCTCCTCCATTGTCACAAACATCCGTTTCCTCGTAAGTTAAACTGTACTACAAATTTTTTGCAAGATCTGTGTTATTCTTGGTGTTTATCTGGAGTCCAGCACATTAGGGATCTTCACCACAGCATGAAGCACTATTACGATATAGCCCGCACTAATGAACTAGAAGAGAGCTCAGGTACAACAAAAAGAAAATCTTTAATGACGTGGCTTGCTTGTCACTTCCATGGCTCTTTGGAGAGATACACAGTGCTCCTCTCTGCCTGATTACACAAATGCTTCACTCTTTGTGTAAAGAATAGGCCACATCTCAAACAGGACATCTGAAGTAGCTATGGTTTGGGTTACATAGGAACAGTGATAGCAGCTCACAAAGATCAAACAAGAATTCACGGCTGAGGTTACAAGAGCTTTTGTAAGCAGCCACCAGACCTGGTATCTCACACATAGAGACTCCTAACTGAACTGAAGGGTCCCAGCTGGAGGAGGTCTTTACAACTTCATTTCTACAGCTGATTAGAAAAAACACACAAAGCAAAGGAGATCCAAATGAGTTAATGATTTCAAACCTCATCCCTGAGATATTCAATTGCTAGGACTTAGGTACATAAAACATCAGTGAAAGCACTGGGAAGCACAGTTTGCCTGCTCTGACACAACTCTAATACACAGCAAAAAAGGCCAATGCATCTGACAGAGCCTTCTGAGCAGCCTCTGCAGGTGCCCATATGACCCCAAGGACATCACTGGCCTCTTCACAAGCCTTGTGATGTTTTGCTTGAAGGGTAAAGTTCATTTTTTGACCTTAACTATTTGCTTCAGGACAAACATACAGCAGTGCCAGTGTGTACCCACCCTCCCTCCCTCCCCACTATTTTCTGAAACAAACTCTCTGACACAAACACAAACAGATTGAGGAAAAAAAGGTACAACAGATTGGCTAATGCCAGGTGTACAGGCAAGTATATCATTATTCACAAAATCTATGAGGGAGGCTGAAAATGCCTGCAGTTCAAAGTTAGTTAGAGAATGCTGCGCACATGATACAGAAGACTTATCCATGGACTCACCACCTGGCACACATATTCTGTATTTGCCTTCCAGCACAGGTTTCTAATTTGTGAGCAGATCATACATCTCGTGCCTTTAATCCATCCAGACAACAGTCAGTTTTGCAGGGTTTATGTCACATTATGAGTAAGCTGACATGAGCTAATGACTGATTCTTTATTTTTAACTAATAGGGTCAATTTTACAACCCTTCTGTATAGTTCCAAGCAACAACTGTCTTATTAAATGTGTGCAAATACTGGGTCAGCAAATTTACTGATGGCTAAGGCAGTGGTTACATGATTCTTCATGCTGGATCAGTGAATGACCAGATTATCAAATTGTACAATTTGATGCAAACCACCACCACATCCCTGTCTACTTAGATAGAAAACAAAATTCAACACTTTTGTGAGTGTCTGCATCTAACTTCACCACTAAAAAAGCTGATATCCAATCTACCATGAAGCCAGAGTGGTACCAAAAGATAATACCCCAATTTGTCAATAAAGTCTCCCATTGCATTATCCTGCCAAATTCACATGAACAAGCAGAGCAAGCGCCAGTGCTTTGTACTGTGTGGCTGCCGCACTTTGCATCTGAGGGCCTCAAAGGTGGATTTATTGTATTATTGCAAGTTTAATATGTTACATTCAAATGCCTGGATGATAGAATAGCCCATAAGAATCCATGACAACCACCTGAATTAACAGGGCACTGATAAAGTTCAAATTATTTTGCTTAAGGGTTTCCTGGCAAGAACAAGTAATGCCATTTGGTGGAGTTTGCATAAGCACGATAGATCAGAGAGATCCTGAGCAATTCGAACATACCTGTGCAGCACTTTCGCAGAGTCTTGGCAAGGCAGGGCTTCGTATTTTGGATCTGAGCACTATCTTTCACTGCCCCTTCTGGAGGGATGAAGATTTCATTTCAAGTTCTGATTATTAAGGGTGGAGAAGGAAGTTCCAGGAATGCCAGAAGGGATAACAGTAAGACTTCAATAAGCAGAAATATACACTAAATCTTTCAGGGGACTCAACAATCTCCACATATAGAGCCCTGACTAATTTTAAGGCACATACGAAGCTGTAACTAATTTTAATGCATATGCAGCAATAGGTGGGTATCAGGACCTCAGCCTAGATCTCTGGCCCAACTTCCCAGGCAAGTTTGGGTCTGAGACCCTAGTTAGCATTTTAGCTGTACATTAACGTACTTGGGAAGAATCTGATGACATATCAGGCTAAGCAAACATAGATTAGGTATTTGGTTACATGATCACTTGCTGTTATTTTCACAGAACCCTGCCTACCAACGTACACATGAACGGCAAACATTTAATGAGGTTACAAGCAACCGAAAACAACCATATTATAAGAAATGCCTGGCCAACATAGAAATGGGCCACTCAACCTCCTCATAGTAGGATCAGCACAAACCTCATCTCCTTGACTTCACGCTCTCTTCAGGGAGTACTATGCCTGTCACAGGCACTTAACTAATAGGTAAATTAAATAATTACCTTTCTTGTTGCTGCACATGTCTAATAAACCCTTATTATGACATCCTGGCAATTTTATTCTGAGGTCAGAAAACTTCATTTGCTTACACCTTGGTGCTGTTTTCTAATTGTACATGGACAGTACAGATTGTGGACTCTGCAAATGAAGTCGAACAGGCAGAAAGCACATACTTTATCTGAGCAACCATGTCCTCCCCTTCCCAGCCCTACCTCGGTTTGCTCTCACATTGCATCTTTTTCTGAACCTTTCCAATGCAGGATAAGACTCTTATTGTATATCTGCTCCACCTCTAGCACTGTAAGGCCTGACCCCCACTGGCAGTACTGGTTGCTGTTATAACACATCTCAGACATGCAGAAAAGTTCCTGCTGCTTTACCCTGCTGAAGGAAAGCAGGGCCAAAAGAAAAGCTCATGAAAGAGCTTTGCACTTTGCTAGATAAATTTCACTCAAGCATTAAATAAACGTGCTCTGCCTTGAGTTCAAAGAAGAGGTAAGTGGGGTGAAGGTGGCAACAAATTCTGCTGATCCCTAAGAAAGCCTCTGCTACCCAGTGTGCCCTGACAGTTCATTACACAGTGACTCTGTTCCCCTAGTTAATACATTAGGTTTAATTTGACAGGATAAATAACCTATCAGTTACTTCAGCAGCTGTTTTTGAGAACCCTGGGAAGAAAACAACTGCTCCTGAGAGCACCTCACTTGCTCGGTTGGCTCAGCCAGCAGAAAGGAGGGGGTGAGGTTACTAAAAAGGCACTGTTACAACCTCGCACCTCATCACGAGGTCCCTTTTGCCGTGGAAAGGAGCACAGAAATCCATGGCAGCCTAGCAACTGGCCAGCACAGCGACGGGAGCCGCTGACCTTTTAAAACACAGCACACAGCCAGCAGAGCACTCGCTGCCCGCTCTGTCTGCCTCTCCTTCCACCGTAAAGATTTTCTTCTTTAAATAAATTGATTCAATAATGATATCACAACAGTGTGCAGTGAAGACGTAAAGCATTTCTGTGATGAAGGACGGAGGAACAGCAGGTACAGTCACACCAGCCTGCCTGAGGACCAGGAGGTTGCTTTGTTCCTACCTTGTCCCGCTGCTCCATTTACAGTGTTAATGTACCTGGGCAGCTCCTTCACCTCAGTAAGTGCTAGCTCACCTGCCAAACAGTTTGGATGTTTTTTGAAAATGCTCCGTTTTGTAGAAGGATATGGCTTCAGCCAGAGGAACAGGCACAAGGTCAGGTTTGTATCGCAGCTGCCCCACAGCAGGAGCACACAGCCCCAGACTGTACCGGGGGTCTCGTCCCACTGCTTTCTGCTTCTTCACGCTGTCCTGGCTACACAAAATTAAAATGGCTGTGCATTAAGATGCCTTTGCAATTTCTTTCAAAACAGTATGGAAGGATTTTGTGCAGTTTATCCCAAAGGAGCTGGCCCAAATACGTATACTGGCTATAAATAAGCACAGAATCCACACTTTACCTGTTCGATAATACAGAGATGCACAGAACTGAAGAATAAGAAGGAGACTTATCTAGATTTTCTTTCTGGATCAGTGTGAAATACTGAAACTGTACGTGCCATTTGCTACCTTCACAGCGATGATGGGTTGGGCGTGGCCAGAGAAACTTGTGACAGTGTGTCCAGAAGGCCAGGACACGCTCCCAGAAGAGGCTTATTCACAGCAATGAATTTAAACCCTGTTTTTCTTGTGAACAATAATGCACACAGCTTTCAAAGTCACTTTGAGAACATTCGTGCAGATGAATTTTATGAAGAACAAGTATAAAGCAGCTTAAGCATAGCTGGAGAAAATTCATTAATGCTCAGAGTGGAAGGTAATGGAACCACATGCATTTACTACATTTACTACCCTATGCACCTAGCTTTAGGGCAGTCTTAGTATTTTTCTGTATTTACCCCATTCATGTAGCTCTAAAACAGTTCTATCTTTCTCACTTTTCTTCACCTTAAGATCATACCAAGCATTAATTATTTGTAGTCATTCATTCATGTAAAGCTCTTACTTTCTGTTCCCTTTTCTCTGACTGCTGCACCTTTAATATAAAAAACCCCACAAAACAAAACTTGAAAAAAACAAAACAGAAGAAAAGACCTATGGAAAAAAAAAGAAATAAAAAGGGCACAGAATGAGTAGAAAAGGATAGAAGAAGGGGAGCGAGAAAGAAAAATATTAGATAACAAAGAGAAACATTGTATGTGCTACGTGACAATGAATCATAAGAAATGTGTAAGATTAAATCATAGAATCTTACAGTAGTTCGGGTTGGAAGGGACCTTTGAAGGTCATCTAGTCCAACCCTTCTGCAAGGAGCAGGGACATCTCCAACCAGATCAGGTTGCTCAGAGCCTCATCCAACCTGGCCTTGAATGTTTCCAGGGATGGGGCATCAACCACGTCTCTGGGAAACCTGTTCAAGTGTTCCACCACCCCCATTGTAAAAAAATTCTTCTTTATATCCAGTCTAAATCTACCTTCTTCTATTTTAAAACCATTAAAAAACACATTAAAATATTTCATGTGTTTTGAAAGAGTTGATGTTTTAGGTCTCAAAGGATTAAGGATGACCTTATCTGTAACAATCTGTAGTAGAGAAATGAGCTTAAACCACATAGCACATTAAAGGGAAGACAGAAATACTGGCAGAATACTGATTACCAATTAATAGTCAATAATCTTCTTGTCACAGGTTTCTCTAATTCCATGATGTCAAGGATCTCCCTTCCCCACTGACCACTGCTCTCCCCAGAGGCTTTCCAGCCCCTTAACTCATTTCCCACATCTCATCAAATACAGTAGGGCACGTGTAAGTGGGATGTAGTATTTGATATGAGCACAGAAGACGCCGACAGCTGCGGAAGCTTCTATCAACTGGATTGTGAAGATGTGGCACTTTTTCAGCCTCCTTTTGCTTCCCCCCCAGTCCCAGCAACTGCATATCATGGTAGGCTCTACAATCAGCAGTCTGGCAGGCAGCTAAATTCCAAGTTGTTCTTAAATACATGGGAAGTAAAGACTCTTTAATTCTGTACAGCTCTTGGGATTCAAAGGCTATTTCTAATCTATTTTCTTCAATAAAGAGCTGTCGCATTCTACACACTGGGTTAGCTATTTAACTGGAAAAGTACAGCTTCTTTTGAATTCGGCAGAGGCCATTTGTCAAGAGCTGTATGATTATGACTTTGACTTGTTTAAAAACACCCAAGAGGTCCTTTCCAGCCCTATGTTACTAAATAAAAATAACTCCACTGAGCATCTCAAGGCTGCTACTCTATATCCTCAGCTTTCTTCTCTGCTTAAAGATGTCTCTGTCCACCCTCTAGATAAAACCGAAGTGTATGTTTTTCTGAGAAGACTGACAGGTTGGTCCACTGAAATTTTCCTTGTGTAAGCCAGAAAACCCAAGGATTATGTGTATCTATATAAGCAGGATACACAAACAGCTTCTCAGACCTCCATAAATTCAGTACCTCTCCAACACTGTTACAAACAGTTAACAAGAACAACTTTTACCTGAAAGTTCATTTAGGGAATTGTACCAGAACCAAAGTAAAAAAAAAAAAAAAAAAATTTAAAAACAAACAAACAAAAAACAACCTGCCTTTTAATTGCTATCACAGCACTAACACAAGAAGCGTACTGAGACAGATTGTAATAACTTTTTCTAGTATTTTATCTATAATATACCTACATAAATATAGATGGTTTACTCTGCAAAACTGTAACCACATTTATACTTCTAAGAAGGGGTTTCCCTATGATACAAAATAAAAGCAACATTAATAACCTGTTTGTATTCCAGTAGCACTTCAGGACTTGAATCAGAGAGCAGGTGTCACAGTGCTAGGCATCATACAAACAACTAATAAGAATTACCCACCATCCAAAATATATTGAGATAAAGATGATGAATCGTATGAGAGCCCAGCTTATTAACTCCCATCACTGTGCTGAGCAGCGAATATTCTTCATTTGCTTCAGGTTGTGCGTATGAGGGAGGGAGATGCCTGTTGAGGAGGACAGACTGGACAGAGCATAGATGTGGAACAGGAGAAGCAATGTGGAAACCAAAGGGACGTTAAACAGCTGGTAGAGAAGGGAGCTGCCAGAGAGGGGCAGAGGTGAGTGGGGTGGCGCAAAAGAGGGGCAGGAAATGAGAAAACTCCCTTTTACCCAAAAGGAAAAGTATTCAGAGCAGAAACTTGGAAAAGATGGTAAAAAGTGAAGGTCATAGAACAGCACAACATCCATTAGTTGCTTCCCCACTAAGAAGCGTGTCGCTGGGAAAGGAAGAGCCACACTGGCCTCTCACAATGATCGCTTTGCAACACTGGCTCCTTAATTTGTCAAATTTGCCAGAAATTGCTAAACCAAATGGCATGGCTAGAGCCCCAGCAGAAGCAGTTACTGTTTGCTGAGTTGGTAGCACTCAGATGAAAAATGTGATGTGAATTTCCCTTTTCTCTGGAAAACATTGTATGTAGCTAACAGAAAAAAAAAACCAGCCTGACAGAAGGGTTACAGCAAGAGGTTAAGCAAATTATAATGGGAAACTTTTGACTCTTTAACATAGTTTCTGGCTAGGTTAGTCCTTAAATAATGCAGGTTAACTATAGAGGGTAAAAAAAAAAAATACAAAGGAATAGTTTTGTAGGAAAACTTCTTTGCACAGAAAGCTTGACTTTAGCCTACTTAATCCCACCTGGAAATGTGCATTTTTGATTGATATTCTGAGAGGTTTTTAAACTAGCAAGTGCAGTGCTCACCATTTCACTTTTCACTGCGATGAAAATAAGAGAGGGCTCAACTACTCGCTTTGAGTATGCAGTTGTTACTGAAATCTGAGCTGAGCCTGTCAGTGTGCGCATCCTTAGTAAGGTTACGGTCACGCGTGTTCCATCAAACTGGTATTTTCTCCCTGAAAGGAGAACGCTGCTAATTGACTAACTGATAGCCAACAGCCACGCTGCTGGGGGCAGGGGCATGGTACCATCACTGTCTCCATTTTAACATCTTTCTTTCCCCTTCCTACAAATGAGAATAGCCAAAAATGTTACAGGAAAGCTTTCGGGGAGGAAACAGTCAGTCTTCACTGTTCAACAACTGCAATTATATAGCAAGACTTCTAAGACAATGTTTCAGAATTTTTGGTATTGAGGGGTTGCTGATGACATATTGATATATATTGAGAGCATAAGATAATGTCAGAATTGTCTGATGCTTATTGTTTTTCTAGTACCTCTAAATTTTTAAATATTTCTACATTTTCCTAATATTTCTAATATTTATTTCTAATAGTTACTTTTAAGACAGGGTGGGTAGGCAACAGTTGTGGAAGGTTTGTTTGTTTACAGAGCTACCTATATGTTTACTGATTTATAATTACATTGCATTTATCTGTTACTTTTGAGATTTATGACCTGTCATTAATGACGACTAAACATTTTGTCAATCAGTTCTCATTTATGATTAAACTTAAATATGTGATAGTCCAAACATTTTCTGAGTCATCAGGTGCTTATTAATATCCCATTATATCCTTAAAGAAATATCAACATGTATCCATAACTGTTTGGAAATTCTGAAAAAGGTTTTTATTCAAAGTGGTCTTCAGCTGACACTTTTCCTATGCCTAGTATATGCATTTTTCCATCTTCAGGAAAATCTTGTCCTGATAAAGAATACCACTGCAAAGCTGCCATGGAACACGTGGGAATATGGCATTTCTTCTGAGACCACTACACAGTCTGTGGAAATCACTGCTCTCCCCTTCTTTTACAGATTCTGCACCTCAGATTCTACTTTAGTGACAAGGATCCAAAAATCAACCTCTCTTATGTTTGCTGCAGACGACCTGGTAAAGGAGATACCAAGCAAATGCTTTCCTGATTCCTCCAGAGAAAATTGGGATGTTTTCAGGCAACCCAGGAATGCTCAGGCACCAACAGTGCAGCTGTGCCTGGATAAAACCGAGGGGCTGATGACTATGGAGACAGATCTTCCTGCACACACCTGGAAGTGCAGGCAATCCAAAAGCTGTCGTTGCTGGCAGCTTTTATGTCTCGTCTCTGGTAAGAAAACAATGCAGATGGACACGAGTTCCAGCATACTTCCCTGGTGGAGGGTCACAGCCTGGAGAAGTGCTGGCAAGTGCTCTGTGGTGTCCTGGGAGAGCTGCCACCCGGTGCTCAGACACTCATCAGCAGAGGGGAAGCCAAGAAAGCGGGAGGCAGTATCATGGGAAACTGATAAGCCCTCACCTAGAAATCTCAGTGGTGTGCTTAACAGAAAATGTGCTTTGAACTTTTCCGCAGTTGTCATCTTTTCAGCCCTTCCATTTATGAAAAAGCTTCATTCAAGTTATGCAAAACTAATTTGGTTTATAATGTCCTTGAGGTTCCTGGCTGGTTTTTAGTAAAACGAGGAACCACACTTAAAGACATCTTTTCCCCTGTTCCTGAAGTGTTCAGAGCCTGACTACCATTGTCAGGTTTTTAACAATTCACATGGAAAAATACTTTTCACTATTAATTTTCAATATATGCATCTTACACAAGTGCTTTCTAAAGGGACAGGAGATGACTATTTTAGAGTATTCTGTACCTACAGAATAAGCTATCCAGAAGATTGCCTCTATTTATCTGATGTTCTAGGGCTGCTGTTAGTGTCAATTCTTCCTCCAATATGCAAGATTTGTTTGCAAAAACTAATCAGGCGTGAAAAGGCAAGGCAGGTTATTTCCTTTCATTCACACAAGCTTATGTTCTGAAACAAAGCTATTAGGATACTTAATGCCATATGTGCTTTTCTAATGGACAATATGCACCACATGACAGCAAACTGTCACTGCGACCATTATTTTTCTTGGGAGGTTTTCAGCTGAAACCTTGAACTCTGTAAAATTAAGATGGCAATGCCCCCAACATAAGAAGGACATGGACCAGCTGGAGAAGGTCCAGAGGAGGGTCACAAAGATGATAAGAGGGATGGAGCACCTTTCCTATGAGGACAGGCTGAGAGACTTGGGGCTGTTCAGCCTGGAGAAGAGGAGGCTCCAGGGAGACCTTATAGCAGCCTTCCAGTACCTCAAGGGGGCCTACAAGAAAGATGGGGAGAGACTCTTCAGCAGGGCCTGTTGCGACAGGACTAGGGGTAATGGTTTCAAATAGAGGGAGGTAGATTTAGATTAGATATTAGGAAAAAAAATTACACTGAGGGTGATGGAACACTGGAACAGGTTGCCCAGAGAGGTGGTGGAAGCCCCATCCCTGGAAACGTTCAAGGCCAGGCTGGATGAGGCTCTGAGCAACCTGATCTGGTTGGAGATGTCCCTGCTCCTTGCAGGGAGGTTTGACTGGATGGCTTTTAAAGGTCCCTTCCAACCCTAACCATTCTATGATTCTATGATTAATTTTGCATATAATAACAATATTATATAATTATTGTATATACAATGGGGCATTAATACAATCCCCAGCAAGAATGGAAGGAAGATCTCTAAATACTAGAAAGATAACAATTTAAGACAAAAAACAGGATGTCTGCTGTTTCCTGAAGTAGGCTTCCAGCAGCAACTACTGATGATGTTGCTTTACAGGCTTAGGCATTTCTGAGAAGTCATTGCACATATCACATATACTCTATTTAAAAAAGCATAATATAATACATTTTACATGTATTACACATATTACATATAAATAATGCAGCCATAGGTACATACCAATGAACACATCTCTACAAGAGGGCTTATATGCGTGTCACTGCACAAAAACTTCAGAAAACGACAACAGGGAAGCTACTCAGCTGGGAAAGAAACATCAAATACTAAAATGAAAGACAAGGAAGCAGATGGAGGTGAACAGGAAAAACTCTTAGCATGCCATTAAAAAAAAAAAGTCTCTGACCAGGAAGAACGTATTTGACACCATGCACATGGTGAAAAAAATCATCTACTCACAAGTAGTAGTTTCTCTTAGTGAAACCACACACTGAAAGTTAACAGCCAGCACATCTGGGGCAGACCAGCAGATTCTTCATGATCAGTCTTCCATTCAGCCTCACCAAGCCATCCATATTTCAGCTGGATCCTTGCTTAATAGCTTATTTTAACCTTTAGGAAATCTTTAAAGCTTTGAGAAAAGTGCCTCAGGTCCCCTCTGCTGAGTGAATACTGGTGCAGCTGCTCGATTACATCATTTTCAGGAACGATCAGCAGGAACTTTCCGTGCTACTTACGGGTGTACTTCAGCTAATTAGTATTGCAGCCCAGAAATAGAGTTTCTCAGTTTTATGTTAAAAAACATTTCTCTCCATACAGAATATTTTTTTTTGGTAAGTGAAGCATTAAAAAAATCTGCCTGTCCTATTAAGTATGTTTTACCTTTGCTCTCCAGATTTCTGGCTATTTTAATTCTTTAAAAGTTAATTTTCATTTTCTCTGCTGTTCCCATACAGCTCCTCAGCGTGTATCCTCCTGGCTCCATAGACACACAGAACTGTCAGCAAGCAGAATACTACAGTAAGCGTTCAAACATGCCCATGTTCATTTAAGGAACAGAGATTTAATTGGAGAGAATGCTTCAAAAAATAGTTGACCGCAAGAAGCACAAGATTAGCTTAAATCATAAAAAGCACAAGACCAAGGACTCTGCAGCAAAGGACCTAAGGGTGCCTCTGGCAGGAAAACTAATGTAGTAGGGAAGACAGGAATTTTACAGAGGAGACGTGGGAGTTACGTTAGGAGCAATGAGACAGTATGTAGAAAGCCAGGAAACCACTTTCCCCAGATTGTATCACATTTGTCTTTTCTCTTCAACAGCTACACTGAAAAGGCAGACAGCTATAAAAGAAAGAGGAAAAGAGCCCACACAGAGCAGCAAGGCAAGATGTTAGAGAGTCATCTTGTTGAATGTTAGACAGCAATGATAAGAGAGCCCATAAATGGTGACATTTTAAAGGACTTGAAAAGGGAAAAAAGAGAGAAAGAGACTGATGCTATCTAAGAAAAAAACCCTAGAGATTTACCTAAGAACGGGTCATAAAAGAATTTATAAGAATGCTCCATCTCTTCTTCCTGTTAAACCCAGTCCTAATTACAGCAGCTGAGAGCAGCAGAGCTTTTACAGCCACAGAACCAGCCCAGCCTGACAAATCTCCCATAAAACACCCAAACACTCCTATCAGCAAACTGGCGAATGGAAACACTTCAGAAGCAAACTATGCAGGGTCTGCTGCTTCGTGTGATCCTACAGGCCAACTGCAGGCCATTTATCACAGCATCTTGAACCACTGCATTAGAAAGTTAATAAAAACAAACATCTGTCTAAGAAATTCAGGAAAAGATTGTAGAAGTAAGTATAGGCTTTCAACCTGGTACCATGCTCCCACAGGAGTTATGAGAAAGTTTTGTAAAAAATAGTAGTCCTGGCTCCTCTGTCTCAGCTTCCTTATTGACTTTACTGGTCAAGAAGCCAACATGAAGAAATGGCATTTGCCAGCTGTCCAGATTGGATGTTCAAATGAGTATGAGTATCATTTGGTCAAAGTCACACCACCTGTCAACTTGGGAACCAAAAAACAAGAGACTTAAAAGGAGGACTCAACAATTATCCTCTTATCCTGTTATTCCAGCCAACCTTGTAATTGTTCCCTAACTAGATCCCATTATCAGTAATCCTTTTAGTGGGATCAGTTTCACTTTAAACAGCTTATTACATGGATGACAAAAGAAACAAAAATAGCTCAAGAATGATCAGACATTGTCTAAAAACAATGTTTATATATTGATACACAGGATGATATTCCTTAAAGTCTTCTCTAGGTGAAATTAATTTTTTTTCCATGCAAGAGTACAGGCTTTAGTGATTTTTTTCAATAACATCTTCTATTTACAATGGAAATTCACTCCGTTTAGGGAATAAACTACAACTATTATGATAACATTAGCTAAATTGCATCTTCTGAATTGCCTGAAAGAGTAATCTGGAATATCCCAAAGAACACTTGTTACAGGGAACTGTTGGCTCACCCCTAAATTCATTGACACCATAGTAACAAAAGGATAGCGTTGATCTCATGTTAAAACTGATCAACAAAAATTCATCTCAAATTAAATTAGTATCTATTTCTCAGCTAAGGGATCTCTCACTGAGCTAAGTTTCCATTTCCAGTTAAGTAACACCTGTGTATGTCGGTAGCCTGAAAAACGCCTGAAAGATGTTGCTAGCGATGTCTGCCTATGAAGCTTCCCGAACAAAGCTCTGCTGCTTGCTCCAAGTCCTGCATCATTGGATCATTTTTCTTCTTGAGCAGGCATTTGACTTTAGGACAGGTTGCATTTGATAAATTTTAAATTACTACAAACTTCCAAATTCACCTGAAGGAAAAAAAAAAACCAGAAAACTTTTAATCAGCCCTCAAGTGCCAGCTGATTTCCTTTTCCTCCTTCATAGCCACCTTAAAACACACTCCACTTGTTTCACACATTATCCTGCCTATCACCACCTTCACATCCTCTATTTTTTCCCCATTTTTTCCCCACTCAATTTTTATTTAGTGCTTCAGTGCCAACTGCATAGTCCTTCCCTGTTCCAGAGGCATTGATATATTGACAACATCATTTGCATGCTTGCTATATGCTCTAGGAGCAATAAAACTAACTTTTAACATTTTCTAGGAGTTTGTCCAAGGAGTAGATTTGTGTACCAGGTTTTCACAACTGTCTCCCAAGATTTAAAGGTAAAAGAGTAAAGTTGCCTACTAAAGGAGTCCTCTGCAAAACACCTCTGCCAATATGCCTATGCAGGAGCTCTTATTTGAAGTATTTTGTTATCCCACCCTTTCTGGCAAACAAGCAGCACTTGGAAACTCTGACAAGTGTAATTTTACCATCAGTCATGTGTGGGCTGTTTCTCTGTGGCAGGCACCATAAACAAAAGGCAGAATTATGTGATATGGGCTGCAACTCTGTGGAGATTACTCTCCAGAGTAATTAACTTTATTAAGAATAAACTAGCTGTGTGGGATAATTCCGTTTATTCTTTCCAACATACTATTCCATCAGGCTAAGTTAAGTAGACACTGATAGAACGAACTTGTGACCACAAACAAGAAAGAGATGAAACACTGGCTTCATGAAGAGCAGAGGATGGTGGATCCGGCAGGGGATGAGTCACAGTTCATCCTAAATTTCCTATTCTCTCTTGCACTGCCTTGCTCTACTGCCCTACATACTCTGCATCTGGATCCCTAAGCAAACCCAAATGGTAACTGTTCCAAGCTTGGGATCTGTGCTGTGCACCACTGAATGGGGTATAGAAATAGCAGTGTTTGCTTCCACAGGAAGCCAGCTCTGGCTGGGACGCACAGGGATGCCTCTGCTACAAAGCTTTTTTGCCCTGCCAATTTGCATTGCAGCCAATTTGCAAAAATTAAAATGAAATTTGACCAATTTAATTGTTTTCCAATTACATCCTGTTTTGACTGCTGAAATTTTCACATATTTAGGGTGGAAGTCAAATGCTTCAATACATAATGACACAAATTGTGTATTTTTGCTGGGAGTTTGAGGGCCCTCTGTGATCGGCTGTGATGTCACATTCAGTACGTTCTTAATCCAATGCAAATTTCTCTGCTGTCATCAAGTTGTATTTTATAACAGCTGCATTTCCCAAATTAAATATTTGGGCCACTTTTTTTACACAAAATATCAGATGCACAGAGAAATAGTCTGAAGAGTTTTAGAAAAGGAAGTAGAATGTATTGTTTCAATACTTAATAATGAAAACAGCTTTTATGCAAAAAGCTCCAGATGATTACTGGAGCACAGCACTAGTATTGCTCAAATAGAGAGATTACTTGGTCTTCATATTAACTCAGTCCCTTCAAGAGGGGAACTCCTGCTCCTCTCAGCTGGCTTTTCTTGCTCAGCTGATTTCCATTTCAATATTCTCTCTGTCCACAGGAGAAATTTTATCAGTTCCTTCAAAACAGGTACTTTTGCTTGCTACTGCAGGTATCATGCTATAGCTGTCCCAAGGACCATTCACACCAATTAAATAAAGAAACGCTATTGTAGAAGTTTAGCAAAGAGAAAAAATTGAGTTAACAGGCAGAGGGTACTTTATGAAGAAGCTTCCCATATGCCTATTGCTTTTATCCAAAAAAAGTAGTGTTGGTTTTTTTAGATTAAGCTTGTCAGATAGCATAACTTTCAAGCTTTGACGGAAAAAAAAAAAGTGTAATTTTAGGGAATATTTGCATGAAAGCAGGGTTGCCAACAGATACAGTCAACAGGGAGAGAACTCTCCAGGAACATGTTGCAGCACAGGACGGGATCATGGTGAGAAGAGATGGGCCGTGGTTTGTTATCCAGACTGATGGGACCTCATCTAGAAGGCTGCAATGCTTCAGGAAAAAATAACGTGAACTACAGGAAACGTTTCTTTCTCTAAAAAAATAAAAAGCTGCCTCTAATGAGAAATATAACAATATCAGCACATTCAAATGGGAATATCCCATCAAATCGATTCCTTAAGCGCCAACTCAAAAATTAGCCCATATGATGAAAAAGGCAGTCCCTGGGCTCCCCAAGTTCAGCACTGCAAAGCATTTTAAAACCAACCATGGATATTTATTGAACATTGATGCTGAGCCACACCACTATAGGCAAGGCTGACTGCAATGCCCCTGGCCCAGGAAATTTCAACCTCAACAGCTGAGGGACTGGATGCAGCATCGGGGTGACAGCATCGGTGGACAAGGGACGAGCAACGGATGTCATCTACCTGGATTTGTGCAAAGCTTTTGACACTGTCCCGCACAACATCCTTCTCTCTAAACTAGAGAGGCATGGCTTTGATGGATGGACCACTCGGTGG
>JAAGAY010145020.1:0-19182 GCA_011801015.1 Ardeotis arabs
TTTTTTCTGATGAGATTTCACCAAGCACAGATATTCTCACACAGGTGGCCAATTACTAAAATTGTGCAACTGTACAATTCCATTTCTTGTTTCAGTTTCTTCTGAGCTACATTCACTACTTCTTAATATACCTTACAAACTTAAGCCAAGAACTTCATTACAGAAAACTGCCTACTCAATAATATATGTGGTTGAATAAGTGTAATAATTTGGACTCTTGACAGATTGTGCATATTGATTTTTCCTCAGCAAAATAAAACTGAAGAACAGTAAGTTAAATCATCTGCAGACAGACAAACAAGCTACAGTACTACAGCAAGTTATTAACTGCTCCATCTGCTAAGAGGTAGAAAAATTTCTGTATGTACTCCTCTCACCATGGCAAAAATAAGAAAATGCAGTTTTATTTACTCCAAAAGTAGACGTGCAAAGTTACTTACATGCATAATAACACCCTGAATATAAATTCCCTGAGCCCTTACTAAGCCTTATTTTTTTTTCCACAAAGTTCTTAATATTTCTGCTTCACTAGATACTTAAGCTGTGCCCTTTCTTTTGCTGGAAATTACAGTGGATCAGATCTTGATCTCCTCTGCAGGATGCTGATGAGATTTAGAAAGTGGAGACAGCCTTACAGTATCTGCTGAATTTCATTGCCTCTTCCACCACTGGAAGACCAAGGCAGCAGGAACTGCATGCCCAATATTCATTGGGTGGGTTTTTTTTTTTTAAAGTTTCTGTAATTTTTTTTTAGATCCTTGGCTTTGCCCATGAGCTGCTAGCCATCAGTACTGACTCAGAATGTGCATGGCAGTTTGCTCCTGGCAAAAGGGAAGGAAAGACAACGTGCAATTACTTCCGCAAATTCCTCCTGTGAAATAGAAGGAATAGGAAAGGAAGAAGGGAGAGCTCTCTCAATTTCATGCAGTTTTCCAGCCTTTTATAAAAGACATGAAACAAAGAATTCTTTTCACTTGTTTTGTTTTGTGGATCATAAAGTTTAATGTGTAAAAATATTTAATTCTAGAGAGAAGAATTTTGCATGCTATAGTAGAAAAAATGAACTTGGCCTGTGCCGTTGTTATGTTTCCCAGATTGAGATTTCATTTTCTAATACGAATTCCATGACACAAATAGGTTATTCTGTGATGTAAGAATACTTTAGCAACACCATGCTGAAGTCTAAAAGTGAATTAATCTTACGTTAGCTGGCTGAAAGCAGAATGCGTGCTTAAATTGAACATGTAGGCTCCTCCATACCAAAAAAAAAAAAGGAAGAAAAAAGTTGATTCGACCAGCCTATCTTTGATATCTATTTTAAAACAATTTGTTCATTTCAGATACTTCAGAAGTAGAGTGTTGTACCTTCTCTCCTATTGATGTGTGATCTGTTTTTTCCTCATTTCATATCTACAGGAATATTGAACATTAGACTCCATTTTTAAGCCAGCTTTTGGGTTTGTTTATTTTTTCAAATATATCTGTTATATCCTGCAAGATACCTGGAAAGGAACAGAGTTTAGAAAGCTTGCCATCCAGACTTCAGATTGATCTCAGTTAAAATAAATGTTCTTTCTTCCTCTTTTAATTTCTGAACTTTGCTCCTGGTTGGCATGAAGATGCATGATTTTGACAGCTCAACGAGTACATAGTGTCTTATAAATTATTTACAGATGAATCAAAGTAACTACTTGCATCTTGCACCATACTGTAAACATGTAGTTTAGAGGCACTTTTGCTTTTAACAGTTTTGAGCCTCAAGCCATAGAGAAATATCCAAAAAGACTCACCTCTCAGCTAATAATATATTTATAGCTACCACTAGCTTGTTTTCTAAAAAGATCGCTAGCACGTCACGCTTTTGAGATTCTGGTAATTCTGAAACGAAACACGCCTTTTACCGAAATAAGTGCAGCCAGTGCCCAACAGGCGGTGGGAGTGCTCTGCCCTCAGCACCATGAACAGCTCCCGTTCTGCTCTGGACGTAATTCCGCGGCTGCCTATCTGCAGCCTCGACTCCCACCAAACTCAACAGGCACCTCCAATACGCGTTTCCGTAAAGGGAACTCTACTGGGCTCTGCATTATAGGGGAAAATGGCCTCCTTGGGGAACAATTGCATCACGGCATGGTAGACGTCTAATTTATTGGCTAAATTAGTTTGCTAGCCTCCCAAGACTCCTTGTACAGCTGATAGACACTGAGATTTACATTCAGTTTGTATATTAAAACACTTAAATTAAGGTATCTTAATATGCAAGCTGAGTCCCACTCAAGGTGTATCCATAATATCAAAGAGTTTAGCTACTATTTCACTTCCCAGTCCTGGACTTCCTCTTTCTCCATAATTCACAGATATTTTTATTTTCTGGATTTTTTTTTTTTTTAAGTAAATCAAGTGAGAACCCTATCGAACTAGCTTTGCCAGATAAGGCATGTGTTTGAAGTTAGATGGTGCATTTTTCACCCTTCAAGAGCAGATAGTTGAGTCTTGTGGACAAGCACCTGGATGTCCTCTTCTTATTGATCCTTTTTGTTGTCTTTCTGATTAACCTAAAAGTAATTTCAGACTTCCTTTCCATAGCAGCTTGCACTTTTGATAATCAAACCATACATTTCGTGCTCACACAGTTGCTAGAATTTATTAGTTTGTTTCCTTCAACAAGGAAACCAATTTATTTTGTTTGTTTGTTTTCTACCAAAACAAAAGGCAAGGTTAGAATAATTTTTAATTTATGAGTGAGGAGGAAGCTGTAGGTAGCATAATTCAGCAACTTACCAGGACCTGTGAAAAATATTACTGGAAATAGAAGTCAATGCACAATGAAATCCTTTAGAAGAAAAAAATTATTATTAGAGTTCGTAGCAAGAGTATGTCCAAACCATGTGACAAGAGCAAAGCCAAACTGAAATAGTGACCACAAACAATTAATTAAAAAGCACTGAAGGACTGTTGTATACCTTTTGAGATCGTGCCTCATCTTTGTTCCCAAGACATGAAAGTACTTGAATCTGCTCCAGGTTTTTGGTCATGCAGCCAAATGACTAATATAATTCTACCCCCTCTCTGCCAACCTGCAAACTACTTAAAACAGAACTCATTGTTATCATAATAGAATAAGCTCGAACAAAATTAAATATAGTACTCCCAGTCAGTAGAAGTATTTCATAATTGTCTTCATACAGGATATACCAGAATCACTGATTTATTTCCCATTATTCTTCTGGATTGAAAACTGATAAAAAAAAGATCAAGTGGTATGGTTACAACAGCTGGTTATTCCTGTTCACATGAATAAATGTTCTCACTTGGGCTACAAATTGAGTATCTTTTGTGCATTTTGTCATTTTTCTTCTACATGTACCCTAAAAAGTTAGTCTATGGACAGAGTAACCTACCTGAGCGTATATATAAATATATACCTATATTCTATACCTGTATAAGTACATGCCTATACCCATAAATAACTTCTACATATAACAAGGTTTTACAGTAGGGGTTAATTTTCTATCTGAGAAGTAATACAATGTCTGTTCACTCTCAGAATATCATGAATAAATTTGTTACCATCTTTATATATAACTGATGCTATCACAGTCCCTGCAAGTCAAAAATTATCAAATGATTGAAACACAAAGAGGTTTCTGGACTTTTACTCTGTAACTCAAGTGTGCAGAATTGAGCCTTGTAACACAATTTTCTCTTCTTTTATCCAGGTAATAGATCCAAAGACAATGAAAACTCTCAAACTTCCTTTTAGATATTTTAGTTATGATTTATTTTACTTGAGTGCAGGGAATAATATTTATGACCTCCACAGGTCCCTTTAACCTTATTTGATCTTTTTCCAGAAATATTCCGCATTCCAATAAATACCACCAGTAAAAGAATATTGATAATATGTATGCAAGTTTTCATTGTTATTTATTACTTCAGATGAGAGGGTAATTACCTGCCCACATGTATTTGTGAGCAACATCATAGAACAATTTCTCTTCTTACTAAGTCTTTAACCTTTTATAGTGGGAAGAAAGAGAGTAGGAGTAATATACTTTATTCATTTTCATATTTCTTTTTTAACATATCTCTAGATTATCTAAACCAATCAGTCTCCAACTGTCCTGGTTTTTACTGACTTAGAGATAATTTTCTTCTCAGTATCCGCTGTGTTTTGGATTTAGTATGGGATGTAGTATGTGAAGAATGTTGATAATACACTGATGTTATTAGTTCTTGCTAAAGAGACCAAGGAGTTTTTCCAGCTTCCCAGGTTTCGCTAATGTGCAGGTCACCTGGATGTGTATAGCCAGTACAGTTGATCCAAACTGGCCAAAGGAAGGACTTCATGCTCAGTATATAAGGTGGGGTTGGCCAGGGGCAGCTCTCTCTCTCTCTCTGGATCGTACCGAGATAGCTCTTATTTCCATTCCATGATCGCTGCCCAAAAGAGGCTGTATCAGTCATTGGGTCACTGGGCAGTGAGAAATTGTGCATTGTTCGTTGTTTGTTTTATATATTGTATTAACAGTTTAAAAATTATCATTATTGATATATAGATTATTATTATTATTGTTATATTTTCCTTTGCTGTCCTAGGAAATTATCATTATCTCAACCCATAAGTTTTCTTTTCTTTATGATTTTCTCCCCAGTCCTGCTTGGGAGGGGGAAGGGTGAGCAAGTGGCTCTGTGGTACGTAGTTACTGGCTGGGGTTAAACCATGACACCAACTTATAGTAGTTTTATACATGGAGAAACTCATTAACTTTGTTGGAATTTACTCCTTACTTACAGGAATAAGTAAAATGAAAATGAGAATTTGCAGACACTTTTTTCGCAAGTATGGTTAAAACCCACATTCTTCCCAAAATATCACATCCTGCAATGACTGCTGTAATAGCTTTGATGGAGGTAGTGACTAAAGCAGCAGTGTTAGAGGTTTGATGCATATCTCTATATGTCTGGAAGTTGAAACTGATGATACTAGACCTCTGCCATAAATCAGGTAGTGATGGCAGCTTCAGCACTCTCTAATGACTGCTTCCAATTTCTTTCTGTATCCTTCCAGTCTTTAGGGAAAGAGAGACACATGCACCACACTCGTTCTGTAAGGTTCTGATCTAAAGGCAAGCAAAAGGGAAATATCTTATCTCTGGCAGTTCAGATTTTGCACTGATAGCACTGTAATTTTGGGCCTTCCTGTGTCCACTTCCTATGGTTTTCTGGGCATTTTCACCAACATTTCATGTATCTGAGATGTTAGAAATACTTCTGAGCTCTTCCTATGTCTCATGGTGTTTATGGGTTTTGGGTTTTTGTACTTTACTATAGACTGTTGGGAAATTTTGTATTTTGTATTTTTTTAGCTTACACAATATAGAGTTGTGAGCAGCATGTACACATTTACTTGTTCTGGTTTAAATTTATATGGTCTCTGCTTGCTGATGATAGTGCTGGTCTGGGTGTGATGGCACTGGTGGTTCCTTGCCAGTCTACATTCCCTTTTATTTCTTCCACTTTTCTCTTTGCAAAATAATCTTTCCAGTTAAAAAAAAAAAAAAAGGTAAAAAACAAACAAAAAATTGAAAATATCCATTGTTTTTGCCAGGGGAATGATCATGGGCTGGAGCACCTTTCCTATGAGGACAGGCTGAGAGAGTTGGGGCTGTTCAGCCTGGAGAAGAGGAGGCTCCAGGGAGACCTGATAGCGGTCTTCCAGTACATAAAGGGGGTCTACAGGAAAGATGGGGAGAGACTGTTCAGTAGGGACTGTAGGATGAGGGGTAATGGTTTCAAAATAGAGGGCGTAGATTCAGATTAGACATTAGGAAGAATTTTTACACTGAGAGTGGTGGAACACTGGCCCAGGTTGCCAAGAGAGGTGGTAGATGCCCCATCCCTGGAAACGTTCAAGGCCAGGTTGGACGAGGCTCTGAGCAACCTGATCTGGTTGGAGATGTCCCTGCTCCTTGCAGGGGGGTTGGACTAGATGACCTTTGAAGGTCCTTTCCAACCCAAACCATTCTATGATTCTGTGATTCTATGATATTTCTCCATGCTTCACTAGCATCTCCTTTGTACTTCTTCACCATGCACTCTACCTCCATTTTAATCCGCTGATACCCCCCACATCATTGCCTTTTCACTGACCGGATTGTAACCTGCCCCCATACATCTTTATATATCTTTACTTTTGACAGGAAGGCATCTAGTAGCTGGGATCTTACTGAACAGTAGTATCATTTCCTTTAGTCTCATTTATACTGACCAAAATTTCCCAGATATATGCAGATCCTTTTGAGTTTGGATTGCAAGTATTTTTTGGTGCTATTTTTTCTACTCTCTGAATACATTGTGAACAGAGTCAGAGAAGTTCAATAGGGAACAGGAGACAGGCTTTGTTAAACTCTGACATTGTTATTGAATCACATATTTGCTTCAAGACTTCTTTTTCAGTTACTCCAATAGCTGAACAAAAAATAGCTTCTGTCTTCCTCTTCAGAGTTATGAAATGCAATGTGTTAATATGTCTCTTAACAGAGTATGAACTGTCTTTTTATAATGTATTTATTTCCTTTGTTTCCTCCACTAGATCATAAGGTCCCACGGGCTCTAATAGGGAATTGCTTGACTCATCACTAGAACAATTTCGAGGAGAGATTATGGAATTTGCACACTGGAAGAAATTAAGTTATTTAATTCAGTCATTTCTCATTCTCAGAAGATTTGAAGGAGTAAACAAAGAATAAATGTCTCTCAAGAGTATCCACTTTGGCGTCACTGTGGTTACATCAGGAATGAATTTCGCCCAAGATCTGTTATAAGTTATCTTCTGCTAGAGACGTGCTTTTTCCACTGAGATAACTCTATTTATAAACAATAGAAATGCAAGAAAGTGGGGAGGTCAGGAGTCTGAATATAAAGGGACAGGTTTCTTCGGAGCTCTATTACAACTCTTGCCCTGGAGAGTGTTTAGCTTTCATTGTCACTGTTTGTTTTGTTTTGTTTTGTTTTGTTTTCCAGCTGTAAAAAGAGTAGAAAATCTTTTTACCCCTAGAACTACCATGAAATCTAAATAATCTGATAATTTGTAAATTCCTTTGAGGGAACTTAATATATGTGCAACAGAACTTAATATACATTCTGAAATTATCAGTCATATAGACTTCAGGTTAGTTGCTATTTTCAGTTGTTTAATGCCTATTTTGTTTGATCTGTTTATCCTTTAAAAACAAGTCAAAATTCCCAAAAACTGTTATTCAGTAGGCAACAGTTGGCCTCAGGCTTTGCCTGAATAAGTCCCACTGAAAATCCCATTCTACTACATTGGGATTTTTTATGACTGAAGTGTAATCCCAAACCCAGAGATTGTTTCAAGGTTTGTGTCCCAATTTACTCCCTCTTCAATTCTATTGTGAGATTAGTTAGAAATTAACAGAGCAAAGAAATATGTTATCATTTTTCTTTTGTGACAGAACAGATTTTAAGCTCTGAATTTATCACTGAGAAACCTCAATGCTCAAGAGATCTGCTACCAAATCTTTTTCTCATCTTCTTCCATGCAATGAAATCCTCTTTCATTTTCAAAGGAGTGCAGACTCCAAAACACCAAAAAGACATGCTGAAAAAAAAATTCTACTTTATCTGTATCCATGGCAACTAGTTATCGTAGTGATCTGTGCAGATGTCTTCTTCACAGGTCCATAAATCTCATAATGGGCCAAATATCACCGTTCTCCATGGATGGCAAAAGTGACAATGAACTGTGCAGCTATACAGCTTGGAAAGATTACTTACCCTCAACCCTAGTTGAAAACTAGAGTTCTCTGTAAGGCACATTAATACTTGTGGGGAAAAATATGTATAAAATATTATATATATAAATATCTATTTATATAATATTTTGTACAAATTACATAGAAAAAATATTTCTATCCAGCTACTCCATCACCTCAACCAACTGTAGGTTTAGTTGATATTGATAATTGAAACTCTTCAAAAAGGTAGGACACAGCTGAGAGTGCTCCACCCTGATGTCCTTAGCCAATCACTTTTTATGGGTAGGTTGTGAAGGGGAGGATCCATTTGGGTAGAATGCAACAGAGGAAGGTAAGGCTTTGTGGAGGAGGAACACATCTTTTTGGTTCTAATTCCATTGCTTTATTCTCAAACTCTATCTCAACTCTGCAAACTTCAGCCAGTATCTTTACAATGCTTTTCCCAGTGACTTTGTTCCCAGACACTTAAGGATTAAGATTTGTAGCACTGTGATGTATGCAAAGCCATCCAGGCACTGGTGGAATAGCTTCCCTTTCTCCTTCTCTCTCAGTATGGAGAATTAATAAAGCAAAGTGCGTGATCTCTTCTTCTGAGAAGAGAGGGAAGTGAGTCAGAATGGTGTGGTGGTGGGGTAGGATGATGAGAGCTGTTTTAGCTGCCACAAGCAATAAAAGAAGTGAGGGTACCAGTTGCTGCCAGGCAAGGCAGCCTCCAGCAGTACCCCATGATCTCACATAACCCATGTCCTGAGTGATGCCAGATTATCTGCAGCTGGCGAGCTTGGCACTGGCTCAGGTTCTGGCAGCTTCTAAGTATCAGTCTGTCCTCCAGCAGTGTTGGAGTAAAATCTCTGGTTTTTGAGTAATTTCGCAGAGCAGAGCAGCAAAATGGTGACATGGTTGTAGATGAATAACCAAAATGTTTTATTATATTTAAATAAAGGTTTTTTTTTTTCTTAAAAAAATAACAACGCCACCTCTCCATTTCCCAGATTGTCGGCTTTTACTCTTCTCTATAATTAAACAAAGAAATGTTCCAATGATTTTGCCAAACTGAAATTTCTCTTTAAAACTCTCCAAAGCTCACCTAAGGCCACTTAGTTGGCAGCACTTAAAGGATTCTGGAGGTTTTCTTGGATGAGATTTTCTTGGCAGACAATAATGCAAGAATAGCAATAAGTGTGAGCTTAGAATAAATATCCTGTGGATGTAAAGAATTAAACAGCTTTAAAAGAAGTAAAAAGACTTGCACCTCTCTAATTATAGATAACAGCTCCTGTCATTTAAAAGCTAATCTTTACCATGTATAAAATGTTCAAGGAAAAAAACCAATAATTTGGTATTAACCTTTCCTCTTGAGGTGTGTTTCACAAGAGATGTAGACAAGAACCTTTCACCCTCTTGAGAAGAGCAATCCTAATGGTTGAATTTTTGCACAAATAAGAAGGTCTTCATTCTCTTTTCACTTCTGAGATAGATCATGGTCAAAGAGTGATTTGTGTGTGTTTGTATCTGCTTTTTCCCCCCATCAAAATAGTAGGAATAAAGATAGAGTTCTAATTTATAATTTGTGAGACTCACTCCTAAGGTGATTGGAAGATCAACCAAAGTGCTAGAGTGACGCCAAACATTCAAATCAGGTGAAATCCTCTCTGCTGAACTTTGGTAAAAAAAGACTATCTCCCAGTTCTAAAATATACAATTTATGTTTGGCAGATGCAAAGCACATGCACTTAATCTCTTGAGAGCTAAAGCCTGCTATCTTCAGCTCATCTTTTTCTGCTGCTATGCTATGAAAACCACTGTTCCAATCAAAGAAAACATACTGTTTCTGTTTCTTTCACTTCTAGTTTTTAATATAATCTAGGATTAAATTGGTAGATAAGAAGTGAAATATCTCGGGTAACTTTTTCCAAAGTTCTCTTTCATAAGATAAGCTGGTATTTTTAATAGTTCTTTGAAAACAGTGCTTTTCAAAGTGCATTTCAGAAATATGAAATTCTGAGAATGTCATCCCATAAAACAAGTGACTTTACTGATAGTGACTTACCAGCAGAAAATAAGTAATGTGACGTAATTATCATTATATAAACAATCATTCTAAATAGTCAGAATACAGTATTGCATAATGTTATCTGAGGAACCTTATATTAAGGAAGAATAACTTTTATTTTCCTTGTGCATGATCAAGTATTCTCTTTTCTAACAGAGAATGTCTTCCTTTAGTGTTTTTTTCTCCCCTTTGTATTTTTTTCTCTTTTAGAACTTCAGAATTTCAGTTGATTTTTCTTTTCTACTCTCTTGTGGCCTGGACTTTCAAAAGAGACAATTAAAACTGACAATATTGTAAGTTTGCTGCCTAAAACACCTACAGAAGGACTATTTTTGTAATAAGAGCTCCTATAAGATACCTTTACTTTGAAATGTCAATTATTTTTGAAAATCTAGGCCCCATACTCAGGCCTTGCTTAAGCTTTTATTTATTTTGATATTTACTTAGATTTATGAAAGAACAGACAGTACCTATCCCGTATTCCCCTCTTTCTGGAAGGCTTTATATGTAATATGCCCTTTAAAATTTATTGTGCATTGCATAATTCAGTTTAATATGCTGGCTTGTAACATTACGTTTCCTTTGATATTACTCTCCTGAAGGCAATATGACCTGGAAGGTGATATTATAAGTGAATAAATGAGGAGAGTAACTGAAAATCAGTCTGAATGCTGTAAGTCAAAAGGATGGATTTTCATCTCAAGCCTCTATTTTCATACATGAAAAATAAGGAAGTATAGCATTTATGTATTCACATTTTTTCTTGATTTCCCAAGGAAACAAATTTCACACAACTTCTTATCTATTCTCTTTTGTCTGTGTATGGATCCATAAATCCCTTTGTCCGTTGTTCTGTCATTCCTTTTTTATTCCCCTCACCATCACCCAGTGATTTGTGTCCACTGAATAAGGTCAGCAAAATTTGATAGGGGCGCAGCAGTCTCAAAGCTGCAAATTGCTATATGTTTTGTGAAAATGGTGTGCTGAGTACAAGAAAGATGTCTAAATAATTATTTTCATGGAGAGAGGGACGTGCAAGACTCGCCTAATTTATTAGGAGGAGTGAATGAGTGAGCAGTAAATTAGTGCACAGGGTCTTGTCATCCAAAAAGCATTGTCTCTGCTTTTGCACCTTCTCTTGCCAAAAAGTTAGCAGAGAAGAGAAGGAGGTGTATTGCACCAGGGACAGGATAAGGACATGGGAGGATGTTGTGGATGATGTAAAGAGGATTTAAATATAGAGAGTGTAAATGAGGTTATTGCAGCAGAGGCACCATGAGAAAACAGGACACAAATCCATAGAAAAAGAACAGTTTGAACACAGTCCTGGTGACATAGTGACTCTCTGGCGATAGAACAGAGCAGGCTCTATTCTCAGTGGATATCAAGTGAGGTTCATTCCTTGAACTTAGGGGACTTCAGCCATGGGGCTGCCTAAAATTTGGTTTTATATCTAGCCTCTGTCAAGACTGGGACTCTCAAGACACCCCTAGACAGAGGAGAAAAGTAAGATAAACAATTTCTAAATAATTCCAGAAGAGCTGTTTGTCAGTGCTATTCTGGCAGCATGGCTTTCTTTATTGGGTTTTTTTTTTCAATTGTTTGTTTTTTTTTTTCTTTTTTCTCTTGATCTTTGTCCAGAAACTTCAGGTAAGAAGGGAGCCTTTCAGCTGCTAGGAGTAGCAGGTTAAAGAGAAAGCATTTTGCTCTGAAAGGCTTAATTTGAAGCATAGGGCAGGAACTATGCTTGTGTAAACCTCCATGGAGGAAGAATGGTTTTAGTGCTAGGTATAATTTTAAAATTGCATCAGAAGTTCTGCAATGTTAAGAAATTTGGGCTTTCTCTAGAAGAGTGATTCTTTTTCAGTGGCTGCCAAGTCAGATCCATCCTTAGGTGTATGAGGCAAGCCCTCAACTTCAACAATATTGAATATAAACTCAAGAGTCAGGGGCTTCATATGAAATTCATATAAAATCCATATTGTGGTTCAGCTGAAATCAGGACTCTGCTTTTTGAAGTACATTTCACAAGAACAATACAAGGTGGATCCTGCTACAGGGAGCATGCAGTTTAAACACAAATTTTATCTCACTTTTACAAGAAGAAGCTTGAGACAGAGATGTAGAGATTGATCATGTAGCTTTTCATATGCAGTCACTGTGGTTTGCCTGCAGTTTGAATGGCTCAGGAGCTGCACAGCTGCACCGTTCGCAGCCTGCCGAAATATGTCCCAACCCTCAGCTGGACTTCTTCACTTGGGATCGGAAAGTAGCTAAGGGAGGCTGCAAAGCCACCGGTCAGCCCTCTGTCCAGAAGGCAAAGTTGGTTTGTTTCTGCTCCAAAAGACCACATAAACCCTATGAGGAATACAAGTTTCAGCCATTTAATAAGCAGTTGTTTAGGCTAAGCTTGTTCTTAGCCTCGTTCTACTGAGTCTAGTTAATAGAAAAATGGAAGTACATTTACAACACGATTCACGACAATCGCCATCTTAGAATAGAATTATTCCTAACTAGAAAGTCTCTCTCCTTGAGCTACAGAGGATATTTTGCTTAGCTCAGTAAGGATAAAAGGGTAAATATTAGCAGTTAAACCAATCCTGATTAGTCCTATAGTTGAATGATCACTTTGTGTTTCTTCAAAAGTCAGTGACAAGGAATAGGGGCTCCCAAAGGATCATCGAAGAAGAGGTAACTAGCTGAAAAAGATGAAGCACTGTTCTGCCCATGCTATGAAGAGGGTGTAAGTACTTACCCAAGACCAGATGCCAAGCTTTACACCACTTATTTTAGCTGAAAGGAATCCCACAATGTTTACAGAACATAAATTTCAGTCTGCAGGTTGCAGTGCAGACATGGGAAGGGAAGGCAGAATTTGTGCTTTCCACAAGGCGCCTTGTTTTCAAGACCAATCATTAGCAATCACCTTTTTTTTTTTTTTTTTTCCACTCCTATTCTTTAAAGCTGTTTCTTGTTGTTACTGATTTCTAACATGCTAAGAACCAGGAACATTTGCCCACTTGAAGCTGCACCTTGCTGCTTGCAGTATCTGAGCTATCTCTTTCAAAGCTAGCTTGGGCATCTCTACGTCACACGACAATGGAGACATACCATCAGTGCCAGAGAAGAACCCCGCCGTGCAGTTTCACACTCAAGTCACATTGATTTCCGTGGGCAGATTTCACCCGGTGGGAGTTCTGGCTGTATCGTGGTTTACAAATGTAAAGGGATCTTGCATGCTGGCCTTTATTCCATTTAATGTTTTTGTCATTCTTCTAAATTGTTTCTTTCAAATACACTTTTCCAGGCTGGATCAGGCACTATTCTCATTGATAGTGAATTCTTTCCAATCTCCATCACTTGCCTATTTTTATAACTAAGGCAAATTACTTGAGTCACTGCTCTTCTATCCCTCTCTTCCAATGTCAGCACATCAGCGCTTTCTAGAGCAATGAACTTATAATGTCTTTTTAAATGGGGCTAATTTTTAGCTCGGCATGGTATTGACAGAAAAACAGCCACCTGGTATTGCTGAATTTGATACGCAGTGCTAGGAAATATTGATTCTGTGTATGCTTTTACTTTTCTGCAGTATGAGGATTTCCTTGCATTTCTCTAGGTTGGTGTGCAGTATCTGTTCCTATCTCAGTGTTTGGAAGACAAGTGTTGTTGAAGTAATAACAAGAAATAAGAAAGCTTTCCTTAGTCCTATCAAACCCATTTAATTTAAGAAAGTGAGGCTAGCAGGTGGTTCTCAGAAGATCTCATTTGCCACTTTTACTGTCTGTAACACCTCTTGTAAGCAAATGTCTCATTACCATCAATAATTACATATCTTTACTTTTGTACAGAGTACTATACATCAGTAAACTATAAACCTATTACTATTTGCCTTCAGATTTACATGGTAAATACAGTTCCTACTGCGTGGACAGACACTAGCTATCAAAGACAATAAAATTTAATAGCGCTTAATGCGATCTTGATTTCCATCTTCAGTACACTGATTGTATCACAAAACTTTTCAAACCCCAGTCTTTGAGCCTTAAGGAGACGTTCTAGTGAAACATAGTATGCATACAATGAGATCCCAATCTGGCAAGGGGAACAATCTGGGGTAGGAGTGGAAAAAAAGAGAAAGTAGAGAGAAATGCAAAGAATTCCATTTTTTCCAGCTCCTTCAGTGATTTAATGAGGATTTTTGCAGTAATATTGTGTTCTGGTGGGCCTGGCAAAGCTGAGGAATTTTTAGCTAATAAGATCTGAATTTTATATGGCTCTTAGTTTGTATTACGTAATCTGATGCTGCATCCTTTAATTTGAAAGAATGATTGTTAACTCTTTTCATATGCCATCATTATAACATCGTAACAGTGTTTGGGACTCACCTACTTCTTCAAACACCATATCACTTGGAAATTGCCCTATCCACCACACATGGTAATACCTGGCTTATATTTTGTGAGAAAATATAGGGCTTGCCACTGAAGCTGATGGAAAAAAAATATACCAAGTCCAGTCCTGTGAGCATACACTCTCCACTGATGGAAATCTGCTGTTATCACCAAAGCTGATAAAGCCTACACTGTTTTTACAAGTTGATCACCCAAACCTCATTATATTGTTCTCATGCCAGACTAAAAGTATGACGCTTTGAAGTATTATCTGCTTTTACTGAAAATCTTATTTTTCCTGGCACACAGTCAAACAAAGAACATATCAACAGAAAACCTCTTAGAAAATCACAGAGCTTGCGGCTTTTAACAGTTGATAAGATTATGTGCTTGATTTCAACATCAAATGCAAATAAGCAGTGGAGTTATACAGATTTAGTTTTTCTTTATTTTTCTGATGAGGTAGAAGATGATCCCCATTTACGATTCCTTCACTAAGTCATTTTTAGACTTAAGTAGGAAATTTGAGAGATTACTTTAAGTTTTTCTGTACATTGGCTAAGTCCTCTAGGTTTATGGGCTAGTAAGATGGTGGTTTACAGAATTACAGGAGGAGTCATGCACAGATAGCTGCTTCTTGAAAGTCAGTCATGGTTTGCCATGTCTCTGACACAATGGTCAGAAAGAACAGAATCACAGAATGGTTTGGGTTGGAAGGGACCTTTGAAGGCCATCCAGTCCAACCCCCCTTCAAGGAGCAGGGACATCTCCGACCAGATCAGGTTGCTCAGAAAGAAGCAGGAGCTGAGTTCTTTTATTGTATTTACAAGAGCACATAGGACCTGATTCTTTTTTTTTTTTTTTTTTTTTTTTTTTTTCCCAAATGATGACACCTCTTATCCACAGTCCCGTTACCTTCTCTTTCTTCGTGCTTATAACAGGAGGTTGGTTCTTTAACACTCAGATCTTTAATTCAAAGCTTGTTACCTGACACCTAATCTCTGAACAGTTGCTAAAGGTCTGATTCTGTCTTTAGCTCATGCAAGAAACCATTAGAGGTCAAAATCATCCTTTTGACATTGTAAGTTTATATTCTCTACTACACAGACTGCAGTAAAGATAGTGAATGATATTACAACTGTACTTTACTAAGGAAGTGCATTTCTACTCCAAATATTTTTTTTTTTTAAGAAAATTAAGAACATGAAAGAGGTGAGCGTCCCTCATATCCACAAAACTGGCTGTAGGATGAAGCAGAATCTGTTTTTCAGTTTCCAGTCATCTCCCTGGGTCAAATTCCAAAATGTGCCACTACCCACCCATTGACAAGGATGAGAGCAAACAGAAATTTATAGAATTTAAACCAAACATGCCTGAAGATTTATCTTAGCAATAGTGAAAGATAGCTAAATGATACTACATGGCAGTAGATTTCATGATCAAGGGAAAATTTGTTTCTGGTGTATGTTGGGGTGATTTAACTGGGACTAAGAAATGTTATTTTCTGCCAAGGTGAAGTCTGATCATTATTGTGCCACGGAACTACGTATTTTATGCTGTTCATCTGAATGATGATTATTTTATTCCAGGGAAAGCTTATTGGAAAATGATACTGTTTAGTATTCTACACAAGGACATTTTTATTGATAGAAGAAAGAACTAACTATAAAGCACAATAATAACTAAGGAATGGATATCCATCACTAATGTATTTTATCCCTCATTCTCTTCTATAGGTTGCCCAGGAATGTGGGACAATATTACATGCTGGAAACCTGCAAGTGTGGGTGAAATTGTTTTTGTCAAGTGTCCTGCGCTCTTCAGATTTATCATCTCTGAAGATGGTAAAGTATTTTCTCTTTGTTCTTTGCCTCTGTCTGATAAGGCTGCATAGCTGACATGAATGTAAAAACTCACTTAGATACTCAGGGAAATAAAAACTCTACAGAGGTCTGGAGTTGGGCTTCAGCTTAAACAAATACTCGAGAAAACCAGTTTGTGTGTAGATGTGTGTGTGTCTGTGTGTGTAGTGGGTGTAGGGAATGTGTGAAAAAAGCCTTCACAGTCTGTACATTAAAATATCACCAGCTCTAATTACTAAAAGCATGTTCTACCCTTAGATCTCCACTGAAACCAATGAGACCTAAAACTGTTTGGATCTTGCATAATTAAGCATCACAATTCAAACTTATTTTAGAAAATAACTATAATTCAAAACTGGAGTCTGCTCATGCCTTAGGAGAACATAGACATGAGCTGACCGACATTAGGACCTTTCATGCTGGGAGCCCGGGGAAGAGTCAGTGGGAATTAAAGATTCTTGGAGAGATGCAGAAGCTCCATCATGTTTTTTTTTGTGGTCTATAGAAATGAGCCATCACCATCCTTCTACCCCTTGCAGCTGACACCAGCAACCAAGAAAGAAAATGAAAGAATGGAAATTTAGGCTGCTTCTGCTTCCAGCATGCATTAGTGCCTAGTAGAGTTGTCTCTTGTTCTTGCAAAAACTACTGCAGATGGTCAGCTAGGCTGGTGCATTTTCTCTTTTCTGCTGGTCAATACAGCGCCTGTCCGAATTTCCATTAGGACCGTTTTTCCATTTTCTGTGGCTTGTAACCTACACCTACACCCACACCCCATCCTCTCTCTCCTTGCCTGTTTCGGATGCAATGCTCAGGGATATTGCTCATTCAATACTATGGAGAGTGGTGCCATGTACATCTACAGCTCAGGAAATCTCCGCCACTGCCATCCTGTCCACATAGCTCTGCCACAGACATCTTAAGTATTCTTTATTTCAAGGAATATCTCTGGTGCTTCTATTTATATCCCCCTCAAATATGGTGCTTTTTCACTTTTACTGATGAAATTTCTTTTCCATGGTGCTATCGTTTCTGAAGTAATTAATGCTAGGAGAGCTCTTGAGAAATCATCTAGTCCATCTCCCTCCTCAAAGACAAGGTTAGCTCAATGCAATCTGTTCCAGTGCTTCATTAACCTGTTACCTGTTAACGGGAAAGACATTTGTGGTTTTTTTTTTTAAAAAAAAAAGTAATATATGTTTTAGAAAAAAAAATATATAAAAATGAAAAGCTCTACTATAAGTAGAGCTATGTAAAATAAAGGCTAGAAATAATATTTTTTAAATTATTTGCCTAGGATTTACAGACCTATTCACATACTGTACTTCACATTTGACCCGCAGCAGGGTGATAGTGTGACCCTGGGGGAGGAGTAGTCAGTCCAGTGTGAACATATGTCCTGCTTTCATTATCTCCTTACAGAATCACTGACAAAAGTGACAGCTGTTAGTTCTTGTAGTCCTGGGTTTGAGGGGGTTTTGGACATCTGTTCAGTAGGAACAAAACCAAGATTCATAATTCATTAGATAAACAAATAAACATTTAATCTCAAGTAGTTTGAAATCTCTATGGATCCAGCTGGATTTGCACTAGCGACCCCAAGGTCGAAATATCTACATCCATAATCACTCTCCTGGGTGAATCAGCACGAGTGTTCAGTATCACTGCTGCTAGTTTTAATTAGCCAAATATATTTGTTTCAATGAGGGCTTAATGAAAAAAGTCACATTTTATGACAGTTCCTTAAATAAAGGGTTATTAGATAACTAAAATATTTCTAAGACATAGCTAATCACATTTTATAGATCGTTATGGTATCCTCCAGCTACTGCTATATTTCTAGAATACGTAACTAGGCTAGGCATGGACACAAATATTTATTAATAGCATATTCATTCTTAATACAGCAAAATTTTTATATGACCATACATTATTTTTACAAACAGTAGCAATAGATTTAAATTATACTTCAAAAAAAATTGTTCTATGAAGCGCTGAAGCACCTCTAGGTACAGCTGCTTGTATAACAACAGGCAAAAAATATGATGGGGAAGTGTTAATGTTAAAGAGGGTGTAGGAATTACTTTACTTGGCTTTGGATGTCTAAAAGGTCTATGTGAACGTCTGAGCTGATCGCATGGATTTCTGGTTTAGTAAATGGAAATTAATGAGTACTTGCAGAAGATGTCTCCTCCCACCTATCTCAAATGCTTATCTTGAGATGAATGAAGTCACTGGAGGGGGCTGTTTGCTTTACGAATTTCAGAAAGGAGCTTGGCTGCCTTGATTTAGTTGTCCGATTTTCATATGCAGTAAAATGAAAAAAAAAAAAACAAAAAACCAAACAAACTCCAAAACCTACAAAATAAAATTAACCAACTAAGCTGTCCTCTGGAGAGATGCTTTGCTGAAAAATTACCTATGGATTTAGCTAAAAATACCAGCTGTTGCTGTTTTTAATTTGAAAATATACCCTGCTCTAACCTTCACTGCAATTGAACTCAGAAGTAATGTTTGAACTGCTGTCAATGCCATACAGAAAGCCTAATGTTAAATCCCATGCTGTGTGGTTTCTGACCCTTCCTTGTGAAATTCCATTTCACCTCTCTGCTCCTTCACAATCATCAGAATTTTTAATTTCCTTTCAGATGCAGACTGTGAACAGTAAGATCATTCTCAAAATCTCTCCACATGAAAAAACCATATTAGCTCCTGAGTCTTTTCTAAAATAAATGGTTAAGGACTTATAGCGGCTTTCCTTCTGGATGGTTCCTAAATATGAATTTATTTTCCTCTTCAGTATTCATTTCTTTGACTGATATTCATCAATTCAGTTTTATTTTCACTGGGAGCTATAACTTCCATGCTGTCACTGTTGTGTATTGTTCTTTCTGCAGTGCCTTCCCAATACCAACTCCAGAGACAACCACTCTAAAATGCAGTATATTTAAAGCATTCTATGGTGTCTTTGAACAGAAAAAAAAAGTGTGTCAAGCTGCGATGTTGCGTTTTAGTATGACATAGCAAGGCCTAGAGATGGCCCCAACACAAGTGATCTGCACTATCAGCTGGAAAATTTTCTGGTTTGCTTTGCC
>JAAGAY010145021.1:0-83685 GCA_011801015.1 Ardeotis arabs
ATTCTATGATTCTATGATTTATGTTGAAATGGAAAATGATTACAGGCTGAAGTACCCATTAGAAATACATTTGCCTGATGAGGTAGTGTCCTTCAAGCATTTCTTAAGATGCAGTAAGAATAATTCTGCCGTTTTTATTTTACTGCTTGAGCATCTTCCACTGTGCTGAAACCACAGAAATATTTCAGGCCATCTTGCAGCCCTCGCTGTCACTGGTTCATCTGAAACGGGAGGAGAACGGTGATGTGTGACTCCCTGAGCATCCCCACATCCTTGGTGGGGTTTGGGTGGAGAGAGCCAACCCGAAGCTGTTTGTGACTGCCACTAGCAAAACTTCCAAGGAAAGCTTGGTTAGAAACACGCCAGGCTTCAGTTTTGAGAGATGAGGCCACCTTGCATTTCTGGGTATCTTTAGGAGATGTGTCCTGGTGTAATGCAACCCCCCGGCTGCGCTAAAGGGTTAGGAATTGCAGTTAGAGGCAGGAAAAGGAAAAGGAGGCAAAATATAAAATATCAATAAGATTCAGATGTGGCGGAAGGTCTAGGCTGCTCTGCCTTAAGCCTGGCCTGTTATAATGAAAACTGCCCCCCAGCTCTTGTTTTAGCACTTAATAGCTTTTTTCTCTCTTGGTGCAGATCTTGACACTCCTTGTCTTGCTACGTGTCCCAGATTTCAACAAATGAAAAAGAAACAGTCTCCGTTCCAAACCCAGTCACATCTCACTTGGCACTTCACCTTGCAGAATGGCAGTGAAGATGATGCAGCACGGGCACAAAGCTGCCAGGGAGGAAGCAGCCGGTGCTACGGCACTCGGCACACGGTGCATCTGTAGCATCGCCACCGGTTCCCGTGCAGAACGGAGATGGTGCATTGCTGTTAGCCGGGAACCACCGATTCTGTACAGTTCTGAGGTAAAAACCAAATCTGTTTGTCTTTGGTTTCCAACGTTTGATTTGCATTAGGTCAAACTACTAATTTGTGTTTAATCTACACGGAGAATTCTGATGTCTGTTGTCTTCATACAAAGCACAGTAATCTCTTTGCATCTAAAGAGGCAAATCTGGGCTGATATTTTGCAGTAGGTTTGTTTTAGGAACGTGTGTCCTGTCCTGAACATTGCTCCTTTGGAGAATAATAAAGGAGCAATTTTCCGGGATGGCTGGAGAGTTGAATAAACAACACTTTGCTGATCAATAAAACCTTTAAATGCAGCTAGCAACCCTGCGGCAGTGTGACTGCTGTGCCGCTGACCAAACAGCCTCTGCAGAAATGTCCAAGAGGAAGCTTTGCTGCGCTTCCCGAGTGCGGGGAGTATGCGGATGGCCTGGCAGGGTCTCACCAGCGGGATCCCACTGAGCTGGGACCTACGGATCACCTGTGTGAACCACCACTGCGGTCTCTGGGTCACCAGCACCCCTTCGGCAAGTCAATGCAAACCCGCTTCATCTCAGCTATGTGAGTGGTTTGAATCAACAGAGGGCAAAACCCAGCTGAAATCAAACCCCGGGCCACAATTTGCAATGCTAGTGACACCTCAGGGAGCGCCAGTCCCAGCTCCCTCAGCGGGGCGCACGGCTCTGCGTGTGGGAAAGCGATCTTGGGCACCCGGACATCTGCAAAGCTGGGACTGCTCCTGGGCCAGCAGCAGGACTAACGATGCCTTGTTTCTCCTCAGTTCATAATTACTTTCTGAGGCAGTTACCAGGCTGTAGGTGTGTTTCAGTGTGCACGTGTCGTGCAGCATAGTTCTGCTCACAGCTCTGGGCCAGGTCTGACCAAAGCCAGGTTTACATCAGCCCGGCTTGGTGTGGAAATGGGACAGGTCGGCCCTGGGAGTCCCTGTCTCTGGTTCAGTTCATCTTCCAGGGTGCAGACAGGGCAGGCAACGTCAGAACCGGCTGTTTGGCAAGCGATGCTGCAGACAGAAGTGCTTGTAGGGGAAAAATGTGATTTTCTTTTGGTATCTCCATTGGTTTTGTCTTGGGCTTGAAAGACTCAGGCTACACCAATCACAGAGGTTCATTGTCAGAGGCTCATTTTAGGGACAAACCTTTTAGCAGGGTGTGCTGTGACAGGACAAGGGGTAATGGTTTTAAACTAAAAGAGGGTGGATTTAGACTGGATATAAGAAAGAAATTGTTTACGCTGAATGTGGTGGAACAGTGGAACAGGTCACTCAGGGAGGTGGTGGGTGCCCCATCCCTGTAAACATTCCAGGCCAGGTTGGCCGGGGCTCTGAGCAACCTGGTGTGATTGGAGATGTCCCTGCTCCTTGCAGGGGGGTTGGGCTGGATGGGCTTTAATGGTCCCTTCCCACCCAAACCAACCTGTGATTCTGTGATTCACTGCACCTGGCTCCTGTTGAGTCCCACTTGCCCACCTCAGGTCACCACAAAACTTAGTGTGGACATTTGGTCCGGGAGTGACTTTGCACCACACGTCATCTGCACACTGCAGACACAAATGGCCCTGCCACCGTGGGGTAAACTTAAAACCCTTGAGGAAAAGTTGGGAGCCATGGGAAGAGGACAGAAAGCCTGTGGGTCAACTGACCCTTGGGCAAGCCTTCTCCTGAGAAAACTCCTCTCTTTCATGCAAATCCTCTTGCAGAAATCAGTCTTTAGTCATCACTGTGCTGGGTGCAATTTCCTCTTGATGATGGTGGAACTGGGAATAATGAGATTAACACCTCAAAGATGGAAGGTTTGGTTTCCAACATTGGATTTGCAGGGAATATGGGCGAGAGGTCCACTGAAATCAGAAAGTGAGAAGAACCCAGAGGGACTGGGTGTGATCATGTGGGTCCGTGAACCGCTGCTGACATCTCCAGGGCACCCAGAAGAGAGCAGCTTTCACCATCAAGTGACCGTGCTTCAACAGGTCCTGGGGTCCACAACCCCCGAGGGGGTGGCAACTGACCAAGGCTGGTCAGAGACAAGTCCAGATGTTCTGGGATATTATCGTGATGCGATCCTTATGAATTTCCATTGTTTCATTGGTGTAAATGATGGGTTTAGCAACGGAGGGACACAAAGGTACCGCGACTGTGAAGGCAGAGTTAGTAGTGGGTGTTGGGCATGGAGGGGGCACGGGGCGAACACAAGACACACAGTTCAGAACTTCAGGTGCGGTACAAAGGGCTGCAAGACCGAAACTGAAACTGAATTAGAAAACCAATAGAACAGCTGTGCTTGTGAGAGACAACTGCCTGGTTCAGGTCTGGAGAGGAAGGTCTGTGCCCGAAAACGTCTCCTTTTTGTCCACATGCACAAACCTCCCTGCGGAGGGGAGAGGCAGCCTCTGACGTGAATGGATTAACCTGTCGCAAAAGCTTTCCTGATTTCAGAAAGGCTGCGTGCGCAGCGTGATTTCTACCAGCACCCTCAGCCCACCTCAGTAGGACTAATTTGCCATGGCTGGAAACGTCCTGCTTCAGTGAGCTGCCTGCTGCTTTGGTACCACCAAGCTGGGAATGAGAGTCACATCTGTGCTCCGGGGTCGGCATCTTCACATCTGCGCTCACAACCTCTGCTGCTCAGTAACAAACATAACCTTGAGGTGGTCCAGTTTGCTGTTGCTAAAGGACACAGAAGAGGTCAGACTGCCCTTTGATGTGCCGCACGGAAACAGAATTTCCTGCACGCGGTTTATTGGAAAAAACATTGCTGTTTTCAGGACTTTGTACCAGGTACAGGGACACGTAGTTCTTAGGTTTCCCAGCCCTTGGCACAATGAAAGTTGGAGAAATTAGTTGCAAACAAGACAGTTTAATTATAATTGTTTAATTACCAGGAGTTGGCAGGGGAAGTGTAATGGACTTGGCAACCTGCAGTTGGCTGCAGATGGAAGGGTGGCACGCAGTGGTGCGGAGACACCATGTAAACCACCGCTGCAAATACGGATGCCTACCTCAGAAAGCTGACTGCAAGCGAGTGGAACCAACGGAGGAGCCAGGCTTGACGACCCAAGCGCCAAGGAAAGGATGCTGTTGTCAGTGCACGTGCTGTCTGTAAAGTCCATTTATAATTTGGAAATCGTAGGAAGTCGATCCAAGAACTCCATCATTTGAAGCGTATCAAATGATCCAGGAAAGAAGCCTGAAGTCACCTACTGCAGGTCACCTTAAGACGTTCTCCTGTCTACGTTATTCATGATGCTGCCATTTCTTGTCATTGCAAGTGAAATAAAATGTTTTGGGCTACTTAAGATATTGACAGGGTTCTTGTTTTGTGAAAAAGAAGTCCAAACAAACTTTGTGTTAAAACATTTCGATTTATATTTTGTCAAATTATAAAATTCTGCTCCGCGAAATGAAAAACAAATTTTTCCTTCAGATCTACTAGCTAACAGGAAATGCAATGATATTTTTCATGTTTTCTTCTTTTCTCTTTTTTAACGTACTTTATGTGTTACGTGTTTAAAACACTTTACACACCGTGTAAAGGAAACACATAGAAGTTGGCTTCACAGAGCCAACATCTTGGGCAATAAAATGTGAAATGTCTTCCGCTGAGAAGGAGAAAATGGTGCGCAACAGATATCAATTTCCTGGGCAGTAGGCTACTCTGGATTTTGAAATGCAGCCTCTCAGGTAATGTAATAAAAATAAATAAACAAGTAGGTTCTGGCTCTAGAAGGCATACAGGAAATATTGTTTAATAACGTACTACTCGCATTCGTCTCCTCTTGTCAGGTTCTCATTGTGTTTACATTGATTTGACATACAAGGCAGCTGTTGTATTTCACGTCTCCCGGTACTCAAGAGTATAAAGCAGTGAGAAAATGCACATTAAAACCAACCGATCGCTGCAATATAGAAATAAATACAGATAATGCTGTTGTCTAATAGCTGAGTCTAAAGACCAGGAGAAGTTTGCGGGCCAGCTGGACACGTGGGTTTCCTGAAAGCCCAACTAGAGGGATGATGGCAAACTGCAATGCAGTGAAGTCGCCCAAGGGTGGAGGATGCAGGGTGGCTGCTCTCAGGGATGCGATCTCCTCCCGGTGGGATGGGGAGAGGCACAGAGAGGTAAATACTGGACATCAGAAGAAGAGGAAGGTCCTCCCCAGACCGTTGTATGGTGGAGACAGCAGAGACATGGGAGACACACGGGGCTTTGAGATACCGCCCTGGACACATGGCACTGATGGTGGTTGTCTACATCATGATCGGGATGACAATGCATGGTGAGCCCATTCCAACGTCTAGGATAATAGCACGCAGACCATACAACATATGGAGAGAAATGTCTGCGCGTGCCAGCTCCATCCCATCCGGGTGCGGACGGTAGGGATGAGAGAGGGCTTTGGCACTGTAGAAAGGCAGGCGCCCAAGAAGAAAATCCACACCAAAACCTCTCACCAGCCCCGTGCCCAGGTCCTGGCACTGGTGAGGGTGGGCGCGTGGTGCGGTGGGTTACAGGTGGCACTGAAGCAGTGGGAGATGGCCAGCAGCAGCCCTGAGTTAAGGAGATGGGGTGGATGAAAAGCTGAACAGGCGCTGGAGCTGACTCCTTGGGAGTCAGAGCAGAAGGCGGTGAGCACTGCGGGCAGGGTAGAGAATGAGATCCTGAGACTGCTGAAGGACAACATGCAAAGGAAGGAGTACATAGGCTGATGGAGTTGTCGGTCTTCTCATAAAGCACAGAGAAGGGTGCAGTTCCCCGCAATGGTGTGGAGGGTGCAGATGAGGAGACAGAGCCAGATGTGGCCAGTGACCAGGCCGGGGTGTCTGGGGAAGGTAGCAGGCTGGACGATGGTGACGCTGAGGGCTGTCATCACAAGCAGCGATGGAGCCAGCTGCACCACAGCTCCCCACTGCAAGAAGCTGTGGATGTGAGTCCTGGTGTGCGGGGTTAAACGGAAAGGCTGAAGATCCACTGTCAGGGGTTGTCCCACAGCATGAATGACAAGTTCCCAGGGAGATCTTCTCGGGGGGGCTGAAGGGGCAGGTCCACCTTTGTGGGCCATTTGGCAGGGGAAAGTGTCCTCCTCCCCTTTCACTGCAGGTGACTTTTACAGTCACCCATCACCTCTGCGTTTCCAGCAGACCTGTGCCAGGGAACACGAGCGCATCCGAGTTGTTGGGAGTTGCTGAGCCAAAACATCCCTAACATTTAATCTGCTCCACAGACAGCATTTGTCTCTTGGAACGCTGTTAGAGAAACACAGCAGCCATTACCAGGGTCTTGCTTTCTCTTGGAGCCAGCGCGTGCTCTAGTTCTACACGGAAACGAAGGGAGATGCCTCTGCCCTCAGAGGACACAGGCTGAGAGCCTGGCTGCGGGAACACGGCGTGTCAGTCCTTCAGACCCGCGCGTCCTCGCGGGCAGAGCATGCCCGGGGTTTTCCAGCATGCAGCGAGGGAATGCGAGGACGTCACGGGCACGTGTGTGTGAACGTGTGTGTGCATGTGCACGCGTGTGCATGCTGTGACTGCCAGATGAGCTCACACAGCGACAGCTGAATTATCTCACCCGGGTACCGTTAGCAGCTGCAGCAGACCCGTCTCCCCAAGCAGTGCACGTGCACCCTTTAAATTACCAAGCCATGATGTGACCAAGTCACACCTTATTCCCCAATTTGGACATGACCTTGTGTCATACCAACCTTCCTCCTGCACCCTTTCAAAAGAGGACCCAGGGCCTCTGCTCCCATCCTCCTGATACACCACATGCCCTGCCCTCCTCCGCAGAGTGAGCCCCGGCTCCAGCTGTGCTTCACCCGGCTCCGTCCCCTGCACCCTGCGGTCTCCAGACCCGGGGCTGTTCCCTGGAGCAGCTCCTGTCTCTCAGGGCATCAGGGACTCCAGCCTTCCCCGCTCCCGCCAGGCACGCTCCCATCGCATGGCAAGGATCCACTTACCCATCACTCACCTTGCTCTGGTTCTGCAGTCACCTGAAAGAAAAATACCAGGAAGGTAATGAGCTGTGGTGGACCTTCCTTGTCCTGGAAGAGTCTGGTGACCATGAAAAAACCCAGCAGCAGGAAAGACACTGGGGCACAACCTGACTTCTACAGCCTGGGACGAGGAAGCGTTGTGCAGGGCAGACTGCGCCTCAGCCACAAGCTGACCTCTGTTATTTCAGCCCAGAAGGACCAGAGGGCTTTGCTGGCTTTGCAGGCTGTGCGGTGTTTTCCCAGGGCGGCTCACCCGGCAGACATGAAAAAGCTGAGAAGAAGGGAGGAGAGGTAGATTTAAACAAACCCCCTGAGAGGAGTGAAGGCAAGGCACCCACCTGCAGTCTGACCTGGTAAAAAGTTTCCTGATGGAAACTAAACCCTTTTTTTTTTAATGTGTCCTGATTACAAACTTTGAAAACAAGGCAAAACCATCTCACAGCTGAGGTGCTCCTAACTCCTGCTGAGAGTCAGAATTAGAACTGCCAATAAATCGAGCTCCCTGTCGCCAAGGGTGATCTGGCTGCTGCAGTCGTTACGCAAGAGCTAAACCTGCGCACGGAGCTGGCCTGGCCTCTCAGACAGCATCTCCCACGCTGGTGACTCTACGTTCCTAGCACCCATGCAGCAGCACCTCGGGGACTGGAGTCTAACGGCAGCTTTGGGAGACCCCGGCATTTCCGTGTGTGAAATCCTCCAAGTGTAGAATCTCCCCCCAGAGAAAACATTAACTCTTTCTGGGTCCTTTCCCCTGGGTACCTATAGTTTTGTACGCCTGGACCCCAGGAGTACCCTGCAGACACTGCAGCCTCCAGACACGGCAGCGACGGGAGGTTGTCCGTGTCTGCTGTCTCGGTGTGCTCTGACTTTATTCCCAGTGACGCTGTCCTTGGGGAAATTGAAGATACGTGGGCATACAGCAGTTACACGTTGGAACTTAGCAGCCCCTGTGTCAGGCAAAGCACAGAAGGTACAGAATTCATCTCCGGAAGCCACAGACCTTGTTATTATTGCTGGGTTTGAATGTTCTCTGTGGTCATACAATGACCTAAACGTTCACAAGTGACTGGAAACGTTTGCTATCCCATTGTTCTGGTACTCAGCTTGAAAATCCTTCACATATGCTGGTTTTCAGAAAAAGCACTCAGGTCTGTCTCCAGCACTGGATCATGGAGTGATGTCTCAGTTTGAGTACCATAGCATTGATCCACCCTACATCACCAGGGACTTCCGCGCTCTGAGGATATAGCTCATCATCTGCTCACCAGCCTGGGCGCTGGGAGAAGAAGAGGCTGTTCAAACGGAGGAAGGGCTCAGAGGTGCGGTTTGGCGGGATGGAAGGTGGTGATGCTGAGGGATGTCAGTATAAGCAATGGTTGCATAAGCTGCTCCATGAAAAAAACCCACATACACAGGTCAACCTGTCATTAGAAAAGGGGGAAGATGTGTAAAATCCCAGAATCACTGTTGGAAAGCGCAGAGCGGAAAGGGCAGGTACTGCTGGGAGTGGATTCAGACAGGACGGGTCTGTCTCCAGCCACTTCTTCAGGCTGTGAGCTGGGGCCTCTGGGCTTGTTCCCAAAGGAGATCCTCAGCAAACGGGCTGGTAGGCTGCGTCCAGCTCACAAACCTTTAACTAAACTGCTTTTTATTTTATTTTATATTTTATTTTTATTTTATTTTATTTTTTTTTTTTTATTTTATTTTATTTTATTTTATTTTATTTTATTTTCCTTGAGGTTTGAGCTACCACCTTCAGCTCAGGGATGTCTTAGTCTAGCCGAGAAAGCTTCAGTCACGACCGCTCAAGAGGACTGCAGTTTGCCGGTACAAGGGAGGCAGACAGATATCTTCTATTAATTTCAACGTCAGCTTAGCTGAAGTGGATGTGAGAACTAGAGAACAGCTTGCAATATTCTTTGAGAGGTTTCCCCTTTGTGTCTGAAGCTTGCCAGTTAACAATGTGGTGGCTTTCGCATTTTAGACGGAGATTTTCAGAGGTGTTTAACAGACTTCAGGAGCCAAACCTTTCATTCCACTGGCTGCTAGGCAATAGACCTTACTAACCCCCCCCCCAGTCCAGGTGCAACTGGAGAGCAAATACACATTGGGACAGCCTCTGTCCCTTTTAGGCTACACCATCACAGCAATAAATAATGGTCTTATGCTAATGAATCACTTCTTCCAGAATTAAGATTTGCTCATTTGTGATTCCATATCAAGTGTGAGTCATGGTGACTAAGCCATGTATGCGTGCCTGTGTGCCTAAGAGACGCCTGAAATAACCTGCTCCTTACAGAGGAGCTGCTGGAACCGCAGCCAGTCTCAGCGTCTCCCCGTCCTGGGGCGCACTGAGCCTCGCGGGGTTTGGTGTTGCTGCAGTTCAGACCTGGACATGCGAAGCGTGGAAGGAGATGTGGGGTCGGGAGGTGGGTCGCTTAAAGCACGCTGACCTAACACGAGTCACCGAGTCAGGTCTGGGCACTGCAGGGTTGAGTCCTGTCCAAACAATGAGAAAACGCCCCTGGAAATTCTCAGCTGCATCCCATGATGGCCATAAAAAAACCCACAAATTCCTGCAGGTGGGAGAGAACAGGACATGGATAGGAACTGGTACATGGGCTCACGGAGGCTTGGACCAGGCTCGTGAAGGCTTGGATCAGTCCTGATGACAAAGAGGACTGAGATTCCATCTACACTGGAATAAAAAACCCTCAAGCAATAAGTGTACTGCCCACAAACCAGAAAACAGACGTATGCACGCTTATGTACGCAGATGACACAAATCTCATAAATTACCCAGGTTCACAGCAGTGGCTAATGAATGTGCTGCTGGTTATTTTTCCCTTTTCGTTGATGACTATGTGATAAAATATTCATGAATGAGAGAAAAATTTAGACAAAAGCATCAAGGAGTTTTAAAATTTGTCAGCTACCTCCATGTATTAGAAGTTCCCAACAGCAATATTTGTTTTTAAATACTGCTGGTTTAAAGTCATGATTGGATCAGACTTGTCCATCCAGCAGTGAGTTAGATTTTTGCACCCCCTGTGACCCAGATTCTGGATCTTGGGAAGGTGGATTACAGCACTGAGGATTTTTTTTTCATGGAAAATATAACTTATTATCCAACCAAACCTGTAATTGTTCATCCAATAGATAAGTGTTGAATAATGTATTGAAAAAAATTGAAATATAAATTTAATGCAAATTTCACCTGAGGTATCAGCAGAGGGAAAGAGCTTTCAGAGAACGAGAGATGCAGGAATAAATCCTGTGGCAACAGAGAGTCCCCCACGTACAACACACGGAATAGCCTGGATAAGGCTGCCGGTGCTTGTGTGCGAGACAGGGAACTGGAGACGCAGTGCTTGCTGCGTAATCTCTCCCGGATGGAAACCCTGGAATCCCTGCATGACAGCAGTCACTGCTACAAGTGAGAGATCTTTCCAGGGAAATGGAGGGCCAGAAACTTCAGGAAGTGCTGACAATGAACATCATACAGGATCAAACCTTGCAGTTATACAGAACAGAACAGAACAGAATGGAATAGAACGGAATGGAATAGACTATTGCAGTTGGAAGGGATCTACAACAATCATCTAGTCCAGGACAGAGTTTTTTCTTATTCTCTGGGGAAACAAGTCTCTTCCTGAAGGACTGACTTAGTTTAGACTACGTGATTGGCAAAAGAAAAGCTGAATTGATCTAAAAATTGTCGACCAGTTGGTGCGTGGTTGACGATGATGACTCTTCAATATAACCCACAAGCACAACGTGACCCAGTGACTGGAAATTGAAGTTACACAGAAATTGGATGAAATGAGACACTGCTAGTTTGCAAATCTGAAAATAAAAAAGGACAGATGACAAATTCTTCATGTTTTGGAACCATCAAGTTGAGAACAGAAATTCTTCTGAGATGTATGCTTTGCCTGAAGCCCATACGATAGGCTTGATGAGTAAATTGGTTACGAAATTCTTCTGGAAGTGTGATGCAGGATGTCAGAACATATCATCACAGTGACCCTTTCTAGATCTAATACTTTCTAACTCTCTTGTAGCTAGGAAAAAAAACCCCACATGAGTTAACATATTAATTAGAACCGAGAGAAGGGATTAAACACCATTTCTGTACTTTGCCCCAGAGTACCATATAGCGAAACCTCTGAGCATCAAGATGAGGCTATGAAACCTCATGGCAACATTCCCACCCTTTGCATTTTGGAAACGTACCAAATTCTGCTGCGGCTGAGGCTCGGTTTTGACTGTGGTGAGAAAGCCCAAACTAGACTCACCAAGTTCACAAACTGCCGCTTATAAGGTCTGAAACCCCCCAGGGACCTTGAACAAAGAGTCGGGGGAACAGGCAAACACAGGGAATCAGAGTCAAGTCTGCTGCTGGGTCAGAAGCCTGGATGAAGTCTGCATGGCATGCTGCATGCTGACCAGGGACACTTTCCATCCTACGCGACTCAGAGTTCCCAGCACCTGAAAGGATGTGAGATTTATCCACGCGTTCTCTCTTTACAGTGTCAGCTCTAATAAGCAGCACTTGAAATAATGCTTTGCAGGGTCTGAGAGCCTTTCTGGCACACAGGTCACCACGGATGAGCAGCTCCTGTCCAAAACTCCTCCCTGCAAGGTGAGAGGGTGCAGCGACAAGGATGCTGTTTCACCACAGTTGTCAGCAGAGGACTCCCACCTTTCAAACTCCACGGACTCTCCTAGCCCAATGCCCAGTCTCCTTTCCCCACACTCAGTGATGCTCCATGGGGCTGGACCTCCCCCCAGGCTCCAGGCAGCTCCTCTCTGGCTCTCCGCGGTTTGGAACGGGAGGCGGTGTGGTTGTGGAATGCTCTGCTGCTCCTCTGCAGGGGAACAGCCCCAAGGAAGCTCTGTACTTGCTGGGCAGAGCTCAAACATCTGCCCGGTCGATGCTGTGACCTGGGCAGCATTCGGGAAAGGCATAAGCGCATGGCAGGCACAGGGGGATGATTTCTCTGCTGTCCTCTATTGATTTGAGGCTCCGGCGCTTCCTGAACCAAGAGCAGTGTTTTGTGGCGAATATTCCTTAATGGATTTTTTTTCCTGTGGATTTGTCTTACTGCTCAATTGAGCCCCTGCTGACTTCGGGTGTTTGCAGTTCACTCTGACAAAATGTTCCAAAGCTTAATCCTGTTGAGTGAAAAACATCTCCTGTAATTGGTTTTAAATTTGCCACCTGCTATTTTATTTAATGTGTCTTAGTTCTTGTATTAAAAGAGACAGCGAGCAATTACACCTGAATGTCCTCTTCAGGTCACTCCAGATTTCACAGACCCTTCCCCACCCCTTCAGCCATCCCTCTTCCAGACTGGAGAGTCCTGGGTCACCCGGCTCTTCCTTGCATGGAAATTATTTTAGACCTTTGGTCTAAATACTTAAATACTTAAAATGTCAACATACTTATAACACACCCTTAACATACTCTTCCTGAAATATTTCCATGACCATTCCCTTCTTTGTTACAAGCCACACATAAGCCCTGGGCCTCATCCAAAGACACTTTCAATGTTTTTTAGTGGACCTTGGCTTACAGTCGTACAGGGAAATGGGCAGAAACTGCATTTGGTATATAACAGAAACCCTTCTGCACTGGTCGTTACCCCGTATGCTCTCTCTGACCATTAACATACGCTGTATTGAACCCAGCAGCTTGTTTTTCTCCAAAGCATCTTCCAAAATGTTATTGTGTCTGTCAAATTCTAAAAAACTCAAAAGCTGGAGAGCTCAGCATGTTCCTAACGCTTCCACTCACTTCTTCCAGCGGTTAAATGTCAGCACTGCAGAACACGCACCTGCTTACGTTGACTCTGAAGAAAACGGCTTTCTGACCTCCACCCTGGGACCCTTTCGTTGTGCTGGAAACACAGAGCAAGCAAACTCACCCAGCAAAATCCCTCCCCGGTGGGGTCACTTGTGAGCTCTGCAGAGAAGGCAGTGAGCTGTGGTGTCGGTCTCTGCAGCACGGGCAGACATACAGCGTTAAATTAATGCGGCTGCTGGGGTTTGGCAGTCGCAGCGACGTGAGCGAGAGAAGTGTTCGGGTTTAGCGTGATGCATTGTGTGAAAAACCACCTTGTCCCTTCTGCAGAGGAATGAATGAACCTTACAACTGAAAGCAGACAAAAAAAATGAGATTCCCGTTCCCCTGAGCCCTCTCATCCTTGTTTCATGTCTCTTCTGCCTGAGAGGAACTTCTGCGCAGCACAGATAGAAGAAATCAGACAGCTCGGGTGCCATGGCGAGTTTGGCCTTGACAAAATTTGGCCGGAGCTGACTGCGTGAGTGCTCCCGGCTTCTCAGGAGACTCTCTCCGCCCGCACTGAACTCCGTGCTGTCACAAAACGCAAAGGGCTGGAAGGCTGCTCAGCCATGCCTGCACTGAGCCGCAGTGACAGCCGCGCCGGCGCTGTGAACACACCTGCAGACCTCCCTCCTCGCGGGGCACGTGTCCTGTGTCATGGATGTCCTGTGCACGCACGCTTGTGTGACACCCGCGGTGTTTTCCAGGCTGCACGGAGTCTCGGCTGGATCTGAGTGCACGTGCAGGCATGGACATGCAGACACAGTGACAGACACATCTTCGGGCTGAAGGAGCAGAGGCAGGCAGGCTTTGAGGCTGACAGTGGTCAGATGGGGACTTCGGGCACCCCTTTGAGCGTTTGAAGCCCATCAAGCAAGTGAGATGCTGCAGCAGAGATGGGGCGGTTTGGGACCTGGATGTCTTGGTCCAGAGTTGCTCTTTGGGGTAAATATTATATTTAGGAACTTTTTCACCTTAAACTGCCATCTCACCAAGGCAGGAAGTATCTCAGCATCTTATACGCATTCTTTAGCATAGAGGACATCTCTCTGAAAAACGCAGCATCCAGCACATCACTCTTCTGTCATGGGGCTAGCTGCCCCCTTTGTAGTTATGGGGGAGAAATAAGCATTGCTGAGGGATCATTTGTCCCATCCTAAGATGCACAGCACGGACCAGGGGAGCTCCTGGTTGTTTCTGAGACTGCCCTGGATAAGGAAGGTGACTATATGCACCCAGATGAATGCTTTTAGAGGTTTATTGCCTCTAAATCTATTAGCTCTGATCAAGTGGGTTTTTCTTAAAACCTTTTTTCCATGTTCTTCTCTAATTGTTATTTCTAGTATAATTTATTGGCAGGAAAATGAGAGTACAGCACCTGACATGCTGTGATGTGGAAGCCTCACAAGTTGGCTCTTTCATCCCAAGCACAGTTAATAGACGGCGGTGGATCTGTGCACCGTGAATGTGTTTGTTCCTGTTTTCCACCTGTTTGTTCAAATCTGTCTTTCACAATCTGTCGAAGGTGCACTCAGCTGTGGCTGGATAAGTAACTCCCCAGTGTAATCCAGGAGCAGAGCCACTCTAAAAAGCAGAAGCTGTGAAGCGGAGCCCAGTGGAGTTGGACTCTGAGCATCCAGGACCAGGAGAACCTCCAGGAAAATCCCAGATGGCATCTGGCACAAGGAAAGAATTGCCAAAGCAGGGCACATTTGCATCTTTCCCAGGCTTTTCTTTTCAACTACATTCCCATTTGGAAATCAAGACCTTCACTTTTGTCAGGGAATTCATACCCTTCGAGGCCGTCCTGTGACCCAGGCTGAAGCGGGCAGTCACAGAGCGCACCGCTCCTCCCAGAGCAATGGATGTCAGCGCTTTGCATATGGGGACTGGGATTTGGGTCGTGTTCAGTAACCTGTGTACTCGATGTAATTTGCTCTCACAGTCAGGCTGGGGGCTGCTAGGGTCAGCTAACAGAACCAAGGGAAAACTTTCCCTGCTACGTGTCATATCTGTCAAGAAATGGGCAGAGCTGAAAGCAAGCAATCTAATGAGAACATAGAAGAGATGCTGGAGAGTAAGATCACGCCTAAGATAGCAGAGTGAGTTTTCTGAAGTGCTTCCTTAAGTATAGAAAAACTGCTTTTGACCACTTTCAAATTCAATGCTTAACTGCTGTTTTTGCCTCTCCTTCCAGGTGTGATGATATATCCAGCTGAAGGATGATCTGCGTCCAAACAGTCAGCACAATGTGGGATTTTATTATCTGACTTATCTCATAATTGCTCCAAATTCTGGGAAATAAACCCTTACTGGGCCCCAATGACATTTATCACTGCCCTCTGCAATGCCCCTGACACTGCCAGTCACCAGATCAATGTGACTCACCCCGTGGAAAAGGATAGCTCCACACCAGTAATTATTTCATTTGCATTCATCAGAAGGACACCGTTTTGCTACTGGGAGCAATGGATTCCGTATTAGAAAATGGTCATGTACAATTTTTTTTTAAAAGCTAATCACTTTAGAGCTAGGCCCTTTTTACCTCCAGCAAACAACCACCATTAATGGCACATTTTTCTAAAAAATGTGTTTTTATGAGATGTTAGCTGGCTGGTCCTGCCTTTTGTTTCAGAAGAGAGAAAATTTCCATTATTAGCCCAAAGGATGTAGCTGGAAGACAGAGCCTGAAGAGCCTTCTTCTTATAAAATGTGCTGATGTAAATAACAGCCTCTGATCACACTTGCTACTCCTCTCTGCTTTATCATTTCTGCTTTTTGGGGTCCTCATGGCTTCACACAGAGAGGTTTCAGACGGGGAAACCCTGTCTGCATGGGTGTTTCTGTGGGTTAACGCTGTGTGCATCCAGTAATAACACACAGTATTACTGTCATAACATTTCTGCTCAGAGTCAGTCAGCTCCTCAGACCTCAGCCTGGGTGAGAGACTTGTGGGGCTTAAATCCAGGATGTTCAAAAAATCAGACACTCACACCTTTATGTTTAGTAGCTGAGAAATACACTCTACCTATGCAATTCGCTGATGGTCAAGAAGTGGCTGAAGGCCAAGAGTGATGGTGGATCTCTATCAAGACCTAAGTATTTATTGTTACTGGAGAAACACCAAGGAGTTCAAGCCCCCTTATCACTTCTTAGTGAAGATCAACATGTCACTAGGCAGAAGATGCTATCCTATATGTGGATAACGAGTATCAAAATACACATACAACAAATTATGTGTGTATTTTCTATCACTGTCCTACACAATTAATGTGAAAGTTTTGACAGAAACATGGAAAGTGGGGATAGAAGGAGCCTCAAGAGCTCCTGTGGTCCATCTGCCACCCCGGAAGACAACAGCTTACCCAAACTATCCCAGAAGAGTATTTACTAAATCTGTTCTAACATTTAAAGGTCTCCTCCAACCCAAACCATTCTATGATTCTGTGGTTTGACAGGCTGAGAGAGCTGGGGCTGTTCAGCCTGGAGAAGAGGAGGCTCCGGGGAGACCTGAGAGCGGCTCCCAGTACCCAAAGGGGGCTGCAGGAAAGGTGGGGAGAGACTCTTCAGCAGGGCCTGCTGTGACAGGATGAGGGGTCATGGTTTCAAAATAGAGGAAGGTAGAGTCAGACTGGATATAAGGAAAAAATTTTTTCCACTGAGGGTGGTGGAACACTGGCCCAGGTTGCCCAGAGAGGCGGTGGATGCCCCGTCCCTGGAAACATTCAAGGCCATGTTGGACAGGGCTGTGAGCAACCTGATCTGGTTGGAGATGTCCCTGCTCCTGGCAGAGGGGGTTGGGCTGGGTGAGCTTTAACAGTCCCTTCCAACCCAAACCATTCTGTGATTCTATGATTCCTACCAGCCCAATGGCGTGAACTGCATTTCTAGTTTCACATCCAGCACGTCAGGGCAGTTCTGAATTTCAGCCTTCTCCCCATTGTACTTTCAGTCCTTCCACCTTGTTCTCACTGACAAAATTAATAAGCACCCTATCCAATCACCAGAAGAACGCTAGAGCTACACCAAAAATTTTAACTAGTCCGGCAGAATAACAAAAAAAAAAGATGTTAGTCTGCTTCATTCATACAGAATGCATTGATCAAAGGCCAGATCTTTTAAGCAAGATCAGATCTACGTGCCCAAAATGACATGACAAGAACTACATTCAGACCCAAAGAAACCTCTGTTCCCTTAAAAGCTCACTTTTGATAATAGTGAATTACTGCAGAAATAAGATAGCTTCCTTCAAATCCCTGTTTGCTTCATCTTTGACAATGAATAATTGATAACTTTTCTTTGAAAACTTTTTTTCCCCAATGAGTTTTGCCTTCACTTTGTGATAGTTTCATTTAGATTGTTCTCTCCTTTCTTGTTTCTGAATACGTTATGTGAAATGTATCAAAAGCATAATTAAAGTCAAGGCAGATTTAATTTTCTGTTTCTTCCCTGTCAGCAAGGCATGTTATCCAGTCTAAAGGAAAAATTAGATTGCTTTGTCACAATTTGTTCCTAAGAAATTCACAGTCACTGTTGCTTGTCTCCTTGATATGTCATGCATGCTCTATAAATATTTGGTTTGTTGGATTCAGTATTTTTCAGGGAACAAGTGTTAATCCAACTGGTTCCTAAATCCCTATCACTTCTTTAACCTATTCCACCTTTCTGAAGTCAGGCCCTAGCACTACCTTCTTCCAGGCTGGTTTTCATTCTCGTTTCTCTTCTGTCCATTCTCAGCAATATCTGCCAAGAGCCTTTGAACTGCTCCTGCCCACTCCCCGGTATTCTACAGGGAATGTCACCCTGCCCTTACACAGCACTTGTAATATAAAACCATATGTTTTCTTAACTTTTAAACTTTTTTTCCCCCGTTTCCCCTGATTTCTTACTTTGCTGCTGCTAGACTCTTTCAGGGAAAAATAACTTATAATTTTAAAAAGTCATGCATGTTCATATCATTCATCGTTCAATATGCTTCCCCAGCATCTGCACAACAAAGCAATTCTTACATTAACCTCTGTGCTTAACCAAATGCAATTTGCTTTTTGCCCTTCCCTTCCTTTTATTTTTGCTTTATATGCTCTTGCTGCTTCTTTCTGTAAATCACTGCTGGTTTGATCAAGCTCAGATGCTCATGTTTTTTTTTCTCTTTTTGCAGGGATCACTGCAAAGGTGCTGAGTTATGCATGATGATTTTTAGTGCCCTTCTTGCTTATTGATTCTGTTGGTGGGGTTTGAAAAAATGCTCTTTTAATTGCATCTTTGATGAACTTCCTGAAAAGTGTTCTAGACATTTCCCTTGTAAGATACTGCTATCTCAGTTTTACCAAGTCCACTTTGCTGGTCTAGTGCTTTCAGCTACAAAACCAAACCAAACAAACAACAAAAGCAAACAAAACCCCCTACAGAATAGAGATCTTTTAAAAGCTGTAGTTCTGTTCAGTAGCGCTGCTTCTTTCAATAATTACCATGGACACCATGGGAAATTTAGTATTCCTGTACATGTCTGCAGAGCTGTTTGGTCAAAGCCATAAGCCCTGCACAAAACTCAAATATCACCGGGGAGAGAAAGGTATTTTATGGCAGGGCTGAGTCCAAAGTTTCCCTTCAGCTTGCTACCAAATTCTCCCTCTCTGCTTGCAGCTGCCCACCTCCGGCTCTCCATCCCCTCCTGCCTCGGCACACTGTGGTCCTGGCTGCCACTGCGGCTGTGGTCCTGGTGATCTTTGCGAGACACAGCCTGTGCATCATCCCCTCCATGCTGCCGGTGTCATCCTCGGCTCCAACAACATCCCCAAAACATTGCTCATCCAAAGACCTGGGTCACGGCACTCTTTTGCAGACCAGCTGCCTTCTCCTTCTCAACCTAGCAAGGGAAAATAGCACAGGTGAAACATTCGGCCTTTTAGCTCAACCCAGGGCTGAGCAGATGCACTTAGGCTGTGGTAAGAGATGGACAGCTGATCTAGTCAGCCTCTTCTCTTCAAGGATGCCTTTTTCTAGAACAGCTTCATAGAAAGGTTTTGCTTTATAGTACACGCTGAAGTGGCATTTGCTCTGCTCACCAAACACGGCAGATTGCTATAGCTCAATGAACGCCATATGATAACTGAAGAAGCCCCCATCCAAAATGTCCCCAACACGAAGAAATGCTAAAGCAATGGCAGAGACAAGCTGCCTCTGGCCTGCAGCCATCCTAGCCCCTCAACCCCTCCCTCAGTCAGATGTTTCTGTCTCAGATCTGTTTAGTTTTTATGCTGTAGATGATGGGGTTCAGCATGGCTGTGACCAGCAGGTAGACATTGACCGTGATGATGTGAATGAGAGGGGTAGCACGCTTGCCATACCAGTGAACCACAGACAAGACAAATAGGATCAGGACAGGCAGCTATTCAAAGCCTTGAGACGCTCCCTCTGGGATGCGATGCTCAAGATGGCCCTAAAAATACATAGCATGAAAATGAGGATGAGGTCAAATTCAGAAAGAACAGCTACAAAGCCATACCAGTTATTGAACGCGATGGCTACACACACCAGATTGATCAGTCCGCCCTAGGCCTGGCCGAGTCCATGGACAAAGGGGAGCGACTTCCAGCAGTTTCCTACAGAAGCTGCCACCATAGCACCCTGCCTCCCCCACCCCCAAACAGAACCAACACAAGAGGGAAAGAAAAATATGCTTCTGTGTTTCATGTAAAGGCAAGGAATAAGTAACCAGCTGCAACAGAAGCTGGTCAGTAGGAGCATTAAAAAACCTCAAACAATAAACCAGAAACATCTCTGGGAAGAGCTCCTTTGATATCAAGGCTCCTTCAGGGATCTCAAGCATTGTGAAGCTCTGGATGGACAGCTGCGGACTCTGCCTCACCTAAGCAGCCCTGCACGTTTCCCCAGCACTCTGCCCTTTGCCGTTCCCTTCAAAAGCTGCTAAAGCTTTGCTAGAGGCTTGTTTCTGCTTCAGAGGAAGAAAAAAACACAGGCACAGCAGCAAGCCTTGGCACAGTACTGATGACGCCTGCAAGTCCCACGCAGAAGGCTGTGAACCCTCGCACCCAAGGGATGGGAAGGTTTGGAAGCACCACGGATATTCAGCCAAAACCAGGTCAAAGCTATCCAGGCAACTCCTCCAGCAGCATGGAGCAGAGCACAGCAGCAAAGGAGCCATCAGTGCCAGGGAGATTTGCATCCCTCCTACTCCCCAGGCAGACCCCGACACGTATGGATCCCGCACCCACCACCACCCAGTCCAGACCAGCAGCCTTGGCCCATGCCCAGAGCACCACCACCTCCTTGGTAGTACTTCACATCAGTACAGCAAGGTTGATTTAGAGGATTTTAAAATCTTTTTTTAATCTTTTATTATCACCCCCACCCTTCAGGGAGCCAGAACCGTCTGAAGGATCGGACACCAGTGCTCAGCCAAGGACATTGAACAAGCGCCGCCAACCCAGCACACCGCCACAGGGTGGGAACAGACGTGAAGGAGCTCCTACGTCAGAGCAACAATAGCATCGCTCTTCCCAGGATGGCAAGGAAATAACTGCCTTTGCCAGTAGCTAAAAGTAGAGGCAGATATTAAGGTCCAATAACCAACTCATGTTCCTTCAGGGAGCAGTCACAGGGACCCCCATCCATGGGATCCACAGCCCCCTGCTTACTCAGGGACGACTGCAAGGACCAGAGGCAGCAGGACCAGGACAGACCATGGCAGAGCACACTCAGCTTTGTTGGTCTTAGGAGTCACGGTCTCCATCAAAGCGGTGGAGTCTCTCTTTTTCCAAGCATAGTACTTTGCCACAACTGCATTGGGGTTTCCCTGGGCAGGGTCAAACCACATCTGGATGCAGAGTCCGCTGCCCCGGTGCTCTGTGGTGTATTTGTAGGAGTTGGACCAGATTTTCTCACACAGGTCTTTTGGTCGGGGGAAGACATGGCTGAAGGGTCTGCACATGGAGCCCCAAGGACAGCGGTTCGTTCCTGAAGAGAGACAGCACCACAAAAGAAAATCAGCCATGAGCTAGCACCCTTCACTCGTGTCCTTTCACCTGGGAGGAGCAGGCCACCTGCCCACAGCCCATCACTACATCTCAGCTGATGGATGGAGGCTTGGCCACCTTCTAGTTGGCAACCCCACAGACAGGCGAGAGCAATTGGGGGTCTCGGCTCCAGCCACTGAGCGGGCAGCAGTGACACTGCCAGGGACGAGGAGAGGCTTGCTCCACGCAGCCCACCAACCTGTTGCCCAGTTCCAGCCCTTGTGCCAGTTCTCTTTGCACGTGGCATAGTCCTTGCAGTCCTCCCACCACTCCTCGCAGTCCTCTTTGCAGAGGGGCACATGAAGAATCCTCTCCCGACGCCAGCTGCTGTCAGTCTGCAGGGGAACAGGACCATGCACACTGGGGGGGGCCCTTGAAAGTTAAGGGGCAGGGTCTGCCACCTCCCAGATCCTTCCCCAGCCCCTTCCGTTGGGCTCCAGAGCTGATCTCAGAGGAGTTTCAGCCCCAGCAGAGGCACACCTTGACTACAAACAATTCTTCATCAGCCTGCCTGGCCACCTAAGCAGAGGTTAGGAAAGTCCTTTGAATCTTTCCACCCAGTGGGAAAGCTTGCAGTGTCCTGGAAAGCACACTCCCATATGTGCCGGGGTGTACTCTATGGGGGACCAGCACATAGCACAATACGTGGTCAGCACAAGCCCTGTTGTCTTAGTCACAGCAGATCCGATCCTACCTGGTCAATCCAGGGCCCCAGGTTGGGCGAGCACTCATACAAACACGTGTCCTGGATGAAGTGGCGCTTGCACTTGGGTGGCATCAGCCCACAGTGGTTCCAGTTGAAGTTGTACAGGTTGGATTGGTCCCTGTGGGCTTCTGCAGTGGTGTTGGCTGTGCAGCAGGCGTTGTCCTTCCAGGGAGCACACTGCAACACAGCGAGGGACAGGCTGGTCAGGGAGGGCAGGCAGCAGCTCGAGGGAGGCAGAGGATGCTGCAGGTGCCTACAGCAAGAAGCCTTGGGCAGCCAGAGGATTCACTCCTCCAGCAAACCCTTGGGCACTGTGGACTGAAGAGTTCAGGGCCACAGCAAGGTGGGGCTGGAGGGAGAGCAGGTCAGATCCTCCTCAGGGATTAGTGCCAGCCCAAGCAATAGGGACAAACCCCCTTCTCTTGCACCCTGGCTTGCTCTTGGCCTCATCTGCACCAAGAACCCGGGGCCAGAGCTCTTCCATTAGCAAGAAGAGTCTCTAACAGAGGAGGGAGGGAACAGATAAAAGCATCTTTCCTTGCCACCTTTTACCTCGTTCTGATCTGGGGTACCTAAGCTTTGGGAAGGGGAGGCCTCCTGGTTAAAGAGGGGTGACACTGAGCTGGCAGGAATCCTCACACCACTGCCTCTGCCCTAGCCATTTGCTAGAAGAAAAGAGCGAAAAACCAAGCCTCATACCCAGCACAGGCTTTCTTCCTCAGGCAAGCGGCTGCGAAACCCAAAGGGCAAACCCCTCACCCAGGGAGGGAGGCACAGGGGACCCAGTCCACCCCACCCACCCATCAGCAGAGCCGTACCTGGTCATGCAGCATCCCCTCAGGGCCAGGCTTGGTTTTGTGGTGCTTGGCATCCATGCAGACGTTCAGCAAGGGGTCCTTCGCAGGCGTCACCGCGGAGGCAGCCAGCAGCACAAGCAGCGCCTGCCCCACTCCCATCCCCACAGCCGGCCCGGTCGGATCGGGAAGCTGGTGGAGCTGCACGGGAAGGGGACAGCACACGAGGGGTTTCACCACGAGCAGCGGCAAAGGAGGGGCTGTGGGGGCCCTTTTACCGCTTGGGCTGTTCAACAGTTAAACCCAAAAACCCCTGATCAGAAGGGGGATGCTGTGTGACACCCCTTCACATCGGGGTCCTCCTGCATTAAGCCACCCCACTGTTTCAGTGCAGAGCTTCCAGCTCCCAAACCTTCGGCAGCCAGACACTGCCAGCCGTGGGATCTCTTTGGCCAGGGGCTCAGAGGGGGCAGTTAAACACCCCAGCACACTGACATCTTGCATGGACCATGAGCTGCAAGAGGCTCACCTTCTTCTCTGGAGTATGTTGAGAGAGAGAGGCTTTTTCTGGTTTATCTGCATCTGGGCCTTTGGAGACCCACACCTGAGGTCTTTAAAGACCTGACTCGAGCAGTAAAAGACAGTTCACATAGTCATGCTTTGGCCTCCTCTGTCCTAGAGACTGATAGGACTTTTATAGTAATTTACTAAAAAAACCCCACCCCAAACAAACAAAAAAACCAAAAGCAACCAACAAGCAAACACACCACAGCCCTCCCTCACATTCATTGTCAACACAGCACAAGGATCTAAAACAATCACCTTTGCAGAAGCATTTTGCAAAACACAGGAACCAGACAAACCACCGGCAGCATTAAAATAGCACAGAAACCCCCCAGAAGGCAGCAATTACAGAACCAAGGAAGCAGAGATGTAAACTCAGGGACTAGCTAACATATAGCCATACACAAACCCAACACAAATCCCCTGAACTGCCCCCAAAAGAAACCAACCTTACCAGCCCAGAGAGCCTCTAAACCTTCCACAGCACCTAAAAACCACCCAGCACAGCACCTTCCTGGGCTCAGCTTTAACAGGCAAGCCTCCTCACACAGGTGCTGGCTCTTTGGTGCTTAACGAGGTTTAACTTCTGCCAGCATTTGTTACCTTAAAAGCAGCGGTTTTGGTTGTAACCAGCTTGTTCAGTTTCTCTCACAGGCAACACCCCCTTGCCTGGGAAGCAGTTCAGCGTTTTTTGGTTTTTGTTTTTTTTTTTTTTTCAGTAAGGCAAGTCTCTTATCAGCCTTTCAGCCTTGGCCATTCATAACAAGCCCTTTTTCTCTCTACTCCCACCAGGCAGCTTTCATTTGCACCATTGCATGAGACCACGTGCCAAGGAGGGACAGATCCAGGATTCTGCTGTGGGCCAAGAATAAATATGAAAGGGATAACGCTCCTCAAAAAAAAAAAAAAGACACGCAGGAATGAGTGCTATTGTCTCAGAAGGAAGAACAAGAACGCTCAATGCAACGAACGAATGCTAGCCGCTGAGGGGACCCAGTGCACCTTCTGCAAAAACCTGAGAGCAAAACCTGGAGCCAAAAGCTAGCGCTTGCCCACCAGACCCCTTGGACAGCCCGCGCCCTCAGCGAAGGGGCAGAGTCTTCCTCCTGGACCAGCACAGGTTTTGAGGCTGTTTTGCTCTTTTCCTCAGTTACGTCACTGATGTTTTGGTGATGAACCCACTTGCCTAAGCAGCTCATCTTCCTAAACTGGATGTGTGAACGCCTCAGGGTCCAGGCGACCCTGCTTTAGTCATTTCCATGCTGCATGCTCGTTCTGAACCAGATGCACGCTGTTCTAATTTCTCACGCTTCGAGCTCTCCTGTGGGAGGTGACAATGAGCAGACCTTCCCCAGTCATCTCAGAGCCTTTGCCACCTCTGTCACGTCGCCCCAAACCGAAGCTGTGGTCTGCTCACTCGTTTCCCGTGACAAGCCTTTTGCTCCCCGAGGCGCCAGGGCTGTGGCGATGTTTCAGACGCACCGCGCTGCCCTGGCCTTGTTTTCTGGTCCTCGCCTAGGAATTTCTAATATCTGGGTTGTTTTTGGAACTGCTGATCGCTGAACTGTGTTGTCGTAACACTACCAAAACTGTGACAGCATGTTCCTGAGAGATAATTGTTAGCCACCAGCCTGTCATTTTCTGTCTAAAGTGTTCTGGTTTTTTTCCCAAGCGCATCACTATATGTTTATCTCAACTGTTGTTTTGGTTTTTTTAATCTATTGTTTTATTGTTCAGTGACTCAGTCTTACCAAGGTCTTCTGCAGAGTTTTGCAGCTGGTCCTCCTGTTCTTAAAGTAATCGAATATCACCAGAAACTTGGTTGCCTCGCTGTTTTCCCCTCCCTTTCCCAGACAAACTTCTCTGAAAAGTGGAAATCCCAGTACAGATTCCCGTAGGGGCTCGCTGTAAAGGATAGCCATGCACCTTTACTTTATGATTCAGTTATTTGCTGGAGTGCAAGACTTTACTCTCATTTCACAAGATGACCTTTGGTGGGGACCTTGCTCAGAGCCCTTGGGAATCCCAGCAGAGTCTCACCCGGATCTGCCCCAGCCGGAATCCTTTCCAGCCCTTGGAGGACTTGCAATACGTTAGGGAGTCTTGTCCGCACGTTACAAGAGCCGCACTGACCCGTACGGCGTATTTATCCCTGCGCCTGTCCATTCAGCCCTCTGCGGCGTTTTCTGCAGCCCTTTCCCACGCAGGTACCGCGTTCCTGGCTGCGCAGATCCCTCCATCTCTCCGGAATGCCTCTTGATGTGTCCCGTGTGAACGTGTATACCTCGCCTCGCAGGGTGTACTTGTACGTGTGGCAGTGCGGGAAACGGGGAAACTCTCACTGTCGTCCTGTCCGTGTCCTACGGGATGGGCGGCTGGGTGTACGTGCATTTGCTCCATCCAGCAGCCTATCTCCAGGGTCTGGGATTGAATTGCCTTGGATGCTTCTTCCCTGGGGCCAGATGTGGGTGAACAGCTGCTGGGTAACTGCTGCGGGGTGTGCCGAGTGCCTCTGGGCACCCCGGGGTCTGTGTTAGCTGGGGGCTCCGTGCGCTCACCTCCGCGCTGCTGTGTGGGATGGGGCCACCGCAGATCACCGGTCTCATCGGAGATGCCTGGCGCGTCCCGCGTGGCTTCCCGCTGCCACTGCTACAGAGGGCTGTGTGTGTGTTGTGATCAGAATCTTATTTGTGGGCAAAAAGCAAACACATTTTATGTATAGAACCAGGAATTAATTGTTACTGTAGTTGAAAACAGACTAATACAGGAATCGTTGTTAGTCCAGATTCAGTTATTACAGGAAAAAAGAAAGAAATTAATATTTCTCTACAGAAAAAGAAGTAGTAGTAGTAGTAATAATAATAATAATAATAATAATAAATTAAGATTGTTATACACACACTGCCCTGTTGCTACTTCTTCCCCAGGGTCATGCTCACCCTTTCACGGCTCCTCTGGGTCCTAGGGTGGGTGACTTCAGTTTGGTGGTGGTGGTGGATGTCACCTCAAGTCATCAAACTCTGGAGTCCTTCACAGGGAGGAGTATGGCATTGGTGCTGACGGTTTCTTTTTCCTCTCTCTGGGTGTATTTTTTATGTTTGATGAGATGCTTTCACACCTTGCTTTCTCTTCATTGGTCTGCAAGTCCACGACACATGCCGATTTCCTAAATACAGTGCATTTTATGCATGTCAGATACTCGTTCTTTGCACTCTTTGTCACCCCAAACCCCTTTTTGGCCAAGCTTGCCTTTCTTTAACTGACCATTCCTGAGCTGTTTCTATCCATGAGGTCTCCAGTGCCAGTCTGTGCCCCATCTCTTACCACCTTACGCCTGTGCTCCTCTACGCCACATCCCACGTCCCCACTTCCCAAGGCCCCTGCCATCCTGCCAGAACGCGTTTATCAGCACTGCGCCATTATGTTGAGTCGTAAACAGCTCGTTCAGCATGGAATAGCTACTTTTTACTGCTGTCTGCATAGAACTGAAACTATGGTTGCGCCGTACAAAGGTAAGCAAAAAAGCCATAGCTATTGTCAGAATAGAAATTGCCATTACTGCTAAATCTGCTAAAAAAAAAGCTCTGGGCAGGTCAGAACATGTTCAGAGAGAGCAAACCTGGCACTCCTCAGTCCTGAGACCTTGCAAACTCGGTACAGAGCCCGTGGGCAGGAGTGGCCATGCAGTGGTACTGGGCTACGGGGCAGCGTGCAGGACCAGTGAGTGTCACAGCTGCCTGGCTGGGCGGATACTGAGGACATCTCGAAGCGGGGGCAGCCAAGCCGAACCCTGGGTCCCCACTGACTGCTGGGGTCTGGGCCGCCCTGCACAGGTGGGGACCCTTGCAGAGAGACACCCACCACCAGCACAAGGAGATGGCTCCACAGAGCCACCTGCGTTGAACCGCCTCACGCTGGAGCTGGGTCTCCGTCCTGGAGTCCTTCAGGAGAGATTTAGCATCTGGCTACAAGAAGAGCAGAGGTAACCCCAGGGTCCCTGAGAGAACATCTAATCTTCTCTTCCTTTCCCTGAAAAAAATTGGTTAAAACGCACTTTAAAAGTGAGTGTAAGCAGGGGATTTCTTGATGCAGATAGAAGGAAAGGGAAAAAAAGGTGATACGTTTTACATTCGACAGATATTATTGCTTCAGACTTTTCATTTCAAATACTTGATTTTTCCATCCGTCAACATTTTTGTGGTCTAAAAAATCTAGGATTTTGAAGGTGGTTGTTAAAACTGAAATTGGAGATTACCTGACACAACCCTTGGATCACTTTGGTCTTGTAACAGGGAAGAAGTCGTCTTCTGGGCAGCTTGGTGACCTGTTGAGGTCAGTGGACGTTGCTGGCTTAAGTTCTGTCTGGGTGGATAGCCTGGATGAGAACATGAGTGATCTCTGCTCTTCAAAAGGATTCTGGGCACTCGGGTACCTCGGGGTGAGGAGGTGGTGGTGGAGACAGCAGATACAGGTGGAGAGACTGCAAAGGCTAATTTGTTCTGCTGCTGCTCTGCAACGAAAAATCCAATTATTTATTTATTTAACACACTCACATGCTCGGCTTGCTGGAAGGTTAGGAGGAGAAACTGCCTCTTTTTTATAGAGTACTTTAATATCCCTGGGTGAAGAGGCTATAAACACAGAAGTACGTTTTGTGTGAGCCAAGAAAAAAGAAAAACTTGAGAATAGCAAGCAGGGAAGAGACAAAAAAAAAAGGGAAATGATTGTGGGAGAGATGTGAACAAAGACAGAGCCGCAGAGCGATCTTTCTTAAAAATTGAAGTTTCTACCTGATGATGACGTGCCTCGAAAGCCTCAGAGACTTCCCACAGAGGTTGCAGACACGTTGCCTCAGACCCACGGTGAGGGCAGAATCTCTTCGGAAGCAACAAAAAGAGCTGGAAATTGGCCTCTGAGCACACAGGCTGGGAACATAAACCCACGTGCACATGGCAGTGCTGGGGAAATGCAGGGGGAAGGCAGCTCAGAAGAAAGGCTGAAGAAAGCTGCGAAGTTCACCCAGCTGCTAAATTCTGTATTTTGAGCTTTCTGCCGTAGGTTTGCGTTAGCACAATGATGCTGTCTGGATGTGCGCTGAGGGATGGCAGGGGTTTGTTCCGGTATCCGGGCCCGCTGCTTGCTCGGTGCATCATTCCATCCAACCCCAGAGCTTCCTCACTGCGTGGGAAGATGTCGTAGCACTGAAGCGAGATGAAATTGGACAAGTGAGATTTTAGTCCCCCAAGATCGTCCCTGAACCCCAGCGATGAAGTACGTCAGTCCTCATTGTGTTTCTCTGTTCTTACACAGCTCTGCTGTGTTTTTTCCCCTCAGAGGCAGTGTTCACCCCCAAAACCTCGTGACTGCTCACTAGCATACGTGTTTATGGACCTGTTACTCACTGATTTTGTAATCACCTTTTAAATTCCCTGATGCCATCCTCTCATAACTGACTGTGAAAACAAGTTCCAGAAACTGCTCTGTAAGAGAAGCATTTTTCTCTGTGTCAAGCTCTTTTCCTACCAGTTTAAAGCAGTTCTGGTACTGATGAGTGACCGCTGTGCATTCAGCCCAATATTTCATAGCCTCATGTGTCTTCTGCCAAGGCTGGACTGGCAGCGGTCTTTCAGTGCCACGTCTGCAGAGGAAATGACCAGACAAACCGCCAAGGTAATAGCAGTGCAAAGCTACTTTATGCGTGATCACACAATATCGCCATTTTTAGACTCTGCAAGCGTGGAGACACATGAAAACTTCTTGGACACCCTTCCACAGGAGCAGTGACATGTGTTTATCTCGTCTCCACCATCACCAGTGCTGCCCTGTGGGTCAGCATCCAGGGTGAGGGGGGAATTCTTGCTGCCGATGGTCCCTCGGGTCTCGGCTGACGGAATCGTTGCCTTGAACAGCGGGTGGAAAAATGGATGATTTTTGGTCAAGCATGGGAAGCATGTAATCAAAAAGAATCAGAAGGAGAAATACATCTGCAGTCGGACAGAGAATTTGATGGGTTCTCCTGGCATCCACTCTGCTCTGACCAGGTGCGATAGCTACCGTGCTGTTTTCACTTGCTGTTAAGGTCTGTTTCTATTCGGAAGTAGATAATCGAGGAAACGGGGAAGAAACCCATCAGCTGAAGTCAGAAATGCCTGCCCCTGCCATGCCACGTGCCCAGGATCATCAGTAAGTGAGCCAGAGCGCGGGACATCCCAGTTACCTCTGCCTGTTTTGAGACGAAGGAACCAGAAGTGTGCGAGATCTGAGCGAACGTCGGGTTCGTGCAGCAGAATGAGGGCTGTTCCCTGCTGTTGACTCCTGCCCTAGCCACTCTTAGCATTCAGTTTGGGTTTTTTTTCCTTTTCAATCTGCCTGAGCACTAACCGTGGAGCTGCTGAGCAGGGAGAGAAACAAAAGGTTCCACTTGCAAACCCTGGCCCTGCTTTGCAGCCTCCTGTTGTGCTGCACGGAGAAAGCCAGCTCGGAATTCAGCTCAGGTGAGAGACCCCAGGCTGGAGCCCTGCATTAGTACATCGGTAACGGCTGCTGGGTAACGCAAAATCACAGCTAAAAATCTGTTCCCGGCTTTAATTGAGCTACAAAACCTTTCTGAAACTTCTCACATCTCCCCTGCTACCTCAAAGCCTGCGCTGTTTTCAGAAACCTGCTTCCCGTCCACACTGGCAAAGCCTCCGTCTCTTAAGTCATTTTACCTGCTCAGCATAAAATCAGAACCTGGTGTCCAGTGTGAGTTATTCAGATTTGTATTGCTCTGTCTCATTGTGCTTTACTGCTATTTAAAAGAGATTCAGAGTAGAACTCTTGGGCAGCTGCCAGGCACTTAGGAAGTTCTCCATGGATGAAATGAACATGCAGGATTTCTGTGGCGTCTCAGCGTGGATGCACTGTGTATTTACAAGAGCAGCACAACCCTCCTGCCAGCTGTTTCTCCAGGAGCCTGCTGTAAAGCACGGGCAGCCAGCGTGAAGGCTTGGAGGAGATTACCTGGCTGCATTCAGGCGAGTGAGGAGCGTGCGATATAGCGGCACCTGGTTCCCCAGCTGAGACGGGATCCTCAAAGCCAAGGCATCGGAGCGTGTGTTGTGTGGGAAGAGGGAGGAGAGCGGAGCCACAGCTGGCATGAAACCGATTCTCCTCTGGCCGTGGGACTGGCAGCAGCCAGGGCAGGGTCTAGACAGCTTGGCAGCGCTGACAAACTCATCACACAGAGAGGCTCCTGCTTATTTCTGGAGTAAAAAACCGTATCAATGACGCAGGGGTTTCTCAGCTCCATAAAGCAGAATCCCTGAAACACCATGGCTGCGCGTGAAGTAGTCAGAAATATCTTTGCTTCTCCCAGTACTTCTGATTAGTCATCGTTTGTCCAGGGAGCAACTGCAAACTCTCCTCCCTTTCCCTTAGATCGATGATGTTTATAACAGCAGTAGTGCTGCATGTTGGTATTTATCACAGTAGCAGGTGAATGAAGAAGTTATTTGGCTCGTAGGCATGCAGTGTTTATTCTTGCCATAGCAAAGTGCGACGTTTACATCCTTAATGCAAAGTTTCTGTGCCATCCAGCTCTTGTTTAAATAAGAGTTTGTACTGCAGCACTCGGAGAGAGCCAGAGCGCATCACCTAAATCTGATCGCTTATGTTTGGTGGATTTATGATACTGGGTCATTTCTAGTCTGTGCTTTTTTCTTTGGTTCACTGATGGCAGCTTTACCTTGCCTTTTGTGCTTCAGCCCATCATCTCACGTTGCAGCAGAAGCAGTTCCTCTCATTCCTCTCATGCCGTTCACCCTGACAGGTGTCCCGGGGCTGGGGGCTGCCCGCGTTGGGCTCTCCAATAGAGCTGAGTTTTGTCAGGTCCACAGATTTTAGCTGAGCATTACAGCATTTTATAGTCCGTGGTTTCTTGCAGTTATCCCTCTCCTCTGACTCCTTCATATATTTTTCTCTCTGAGAAATTTTCTCTCTGAGTAATGCCCTGTTCCACTAAAGGCTGCACAACCTGTCACAAGCCCATTTCAGTGACAGTACGGCAGTTATGGATGATTATTTGTCTTGCTGTTTTGCTGCACATGAAGTTTCATCTATACCAGATGATTTTGATAAGAGGAGCAACATGAAAACGGAAATGTAAATAATCTCAGTCCCCTCTGTTTTCCAGCTGATTCTGCTGATGAAATACATCCCAGTGTATCCTGTTTGCCTGGTGTCGTACAGTGATACAGGCAGCTCCTGCAGCCTCTCATGATGACCCATGCTGGTTATTGTACTTTTTCTCCCCTCTTTTCTTTCTTCTCTCCTGTCCTTAGATTTGAAGCTCTTTGCAGCAGGGATTTTCTTTTCATTCTACACTTCTAATATTGTATTAAAGTATTGGATCTGTGCCTCAATGTGCAGCAAAGGTACAGATGCTAAATGCTACTGCTGCCAGCTGCTTCTCTTCCTAGGTACATGACTGCTAAGTAACAACAAAAATGCTAAACAACAACAACAACAACAACAAATTACAGTGTCAATTGCAAAATTTCAGATAAATAAATATCCATGTTGGATTTGTGTGCCACTTCGACGGTATGCCTGTATCTTGGTTGGTATGGATCTGCCGTGTGTTACCCAGTGAATGAAAGAACTGTTTCATGTCTGTGGTTCAAAGACAGCTCTGTCCCTTGGGAAAACGCACCTCTTCATTCCTCAGCCTGCTGAGAGGGCTGGGAAGGGAAACAAGTGTTGGAAACTCCTGAGAGCACTGGCAAGCAAAGGAACTGGACAGAGCAAAAGGAAAGGTTTCTGCTCACAGTAAGTGACATGTCCCAAATTAACAGCACCTACTTGGGGTAAGAAAGAGCTCTTCTTGGGCTTAGGCGGGCAAGGAGGAATCTCTCTGGAGACATGGGTGATGGGAAAACAGGGTGCAAAAAGCTGAGGTGGTTGAGAAAGGGGGTGAAGCCAACTTTGAGAGAACTGTGGAGAACATTGAGAATGGTCATTGAGGCGTCTCAGGGGACGACTGCGGTGGCCCAGGAGGGAGAGGCAGACAAAGGATGGGGCAGAAGGGTGGCTGTTCAAAGGACAACAAGGTGACGGGACATTTTGTGTTACTGATCACTTTACAGCAGGGACCCAAGCGCTTACCCCATGGACAACGGTATTTCTGGAAAAACACTGCATGCCAAAACAACATCTACCTATGGAATTTTGTTTACATCGGTAGAAATAAGAAGGAATGGTGTACCGCGTTTGTCTGAGACAGAACTAATTTTCTTCACAGTGGCTTGTGTGGGGCTGTGTTTTTGACTTGTGATGAAAGTGGTGTTGATGATAACACAGGGGCGTTTCAGTTACCGCTGAGCATTGCTTGCTCAGCCTCAAGGCCTTTTCTCCTCACCCTGCCCCACCAGTGAGCAGCCCTGGGGTGCACGAGGAGCTGGGAGGGGAAACGGCCAGGACAGCTGACCCCGCTGACCAAAGGGATATCCCAGACTGTGTGACGTGCTCAGCGACAAAAGATGGGGGAAGAAGGAGGGTAGGTTTCATCTACCTGTTACCTGTCTTTATCTCAACCCGTGGGTTTTCACACTTCTACCCATCCAGTTCTCTCCCCATCCCACCAGGGAGGGTGGGCTAGAGGCTGTGTGGGGCTGAGCTGCCTGCTGGGGTTAAACCACGACAAAGGTTTAGAAATTATTGTAGAAATGATTTCTAATGTATTTAGAAATTATTGTAGAAATATTGAATTGCTAAGTAAAAGAGGCAGCTATATTTATCATCATATTGTCTCATAGCTGCGGCAGACACACGGTGTAGCTTGTGTGCAGCCAGCTGCAAAACACTGTCGATATCTCAAAAATTCAGACAACACAGTCTGGAAACTTTTCCTATGAATAATGCATCCCCTCCAAGCTTCAAAAGACTGATTTCTCCAAGTTCAGGAAAACTGTGTGAGCGGAGGGGCTGGGAGGGTTCCCAGGGCAGGCGTTTCTCAGTAACGTCCCCTCTTTCTGTTCCTTTTCCTCTGCATTAGAGATGATTTTTCTTTCTTATGTGCAGGGGCCAGCTTTTGAGGATAGTTGAGGTGATGGGTCTGATGTCATCAACGTTTCCCCCGAAATCTCAGCGCTCCACGCAAACCCTTTTGTGGCACAGCGAGCTTTTAGGAAGACTCTGGATGAAACACCTCCATGGAGAGGGTTCACCATCTGTGGCTGCTTGTTCCAGCCGTGAGTTATAGTCATGGTTAAAAACCACACCTTGTTTCACCTTGAAAGGTAAATCCTAAAGCTGTTTTGGATTTGGCAACAGGCAACATTAAAATGTCATCTGACACGCAAATGGGCACCAGCATTTTGGTGTAAAAAGCCAGCAGCCCTGCTCTGGTTGGCACGCAGAGGCTTGAAGCACAAGGGAAGCCTCTGCGTTGGACGATGCTGCTGAGCGTGGCTTGCTCTGCTCTCCATTCTGCTCGTCCCACGGTGATGCCGGGTCAGGGCTGTGTAAAAGCACTTTCTGCATCACCCCTGCACCTTGCAGCTCATTCTACAGAGAATTTCAAATTTCAGGCTGCCTTGTGCAACCCCTGAATCAATGTGGAGGAGGTCGGTGCATTGCTGCGTGGTGCCGCGCGCCCCAGCTCACATTTGAGGAGGAGAAACACCTGATCTCTATACGGTGTTCAGTTATTAAAACTCCGCTGAAATGGCAGTACAGCACTTTTAATAATACATGGATGTTTTCATTACGCTTTATTGAAAAATTATTCACTCAGGTAAAATTATGAGGGGCAAAGCACCACTGCTGGCTGGAAAGGCTTTCCCCATCACACATGCCCTGATTGCAAACCGCAGGTCTTATCCTTCAGCCATGCTGGCTGTTTCCAACAATAGGGTTTTTTTAATAGTTCTGACTCATTGTGTTAGACATTTTTTGCCATTTTAGAAAACACATGCCCCAAGGAAAGCCTGTGTACTGATGAATAGCATTTTTCAGCACAGTGTTTTAAAGCAAAATTAACTCCCTGCATCTCAGGGCAGAATTGAAAACAGTTTTCAAACCTCATCTCCTCCAGGTCTGTTTACCTTTCTTCTCAGGTCTCCAATCCTGTTTCACAAGAAAGCTACGCATGCCCAGCTCGGAGGAATCTGGGGAAAAAAAAAAAACGCGTATTCCTTCCCTCCCTAACACTCCTTGGCTGAAATGAATGTGAAGCAGATCTGACTCCTTCCTGAGCATCAGTCATCACGTTTTATCCTTTGTGCCAACCAAAGCATCCTGCACCAGCACGTGCAAAGCGAACTGCTGGACACGAGTCCCCAAGAAGACTCTGGGGTTTCTGGGAAGCTACGGGCAGGGTGGTCGGTGGCTACATCAGCCAGACTGCAGAGGCTCTGAGGGCAGAGTGAGCAAAGGTAGTGTTTATTGTACCTATAAAAATGTCATCGTAAATATGAGGCTACTGTAAGTATGTGGCTGCAAATATGTTAGACAAATATAGCTTGTGGTGAGAAGCTCTGCCTTTTATGAGATGAACTTACACTCAGAAAAACTATAAAAATCCTTCAAACTGGCAAGCTGTTCTTCCAGTCTGAAAGGCAGCAATCTTCACAGCTAAATATAGCCTGAGAAGAACAACACCGAGATTTACAGCACATATCTCACATTTCTGTTCAATGCCTGTTTTTAGCATCCAGTGGAATCAGGAGTTTGGGTTTTTATGGTGTTTGGCTGCTTGCCTTGAAGTCTCAAACCTTGTTTTTGAGATAAGGTGAGGTTTCCTACGTTTTCCCATGTTTTCCCATGTTTGTTCAGGGCAGCCGGGCTCTCCCTCCTCCAGATCCTGGTGCACACATCTGAGAGGCTGCAGAGGTCACAGCTGCCCTGTGGTCCCTGGCCACGTCCCAGGAGCCGGCCGAGGAGCCCTCCCAGGGTGCTACACCGTGTCCTCCCCAGTGGTCCCAGCATCAACCCAGTAAAGCTTTTTCTGTTCCTCCTTGGTAGTAGGAGGGTTGGCAGAGACCGGCACTGGGATCACAGCCTCGGGGATGGATGTGCATCGCCATTGCGGGAGGGATGCTGTGTCGTTAACAACCGTTCCCAAGGCGGAAGCTGTAGGGGAAATCCTCAGCGCAGCAGACACCTGAATCAGCAGCGACCCACCCCGAGAACCCAGTTCAGCACGGCGTCCCAGCGAGCTGCTCACGCCAGACCGGGCTCCTCCACGCTCAACACGCTGGGTTTGCAGGCACCGGCATGGCCGCGGTGCTGCGCGCAGGAGCTCCGTAGCGGGCGTCCCTGCCTCTCACCCACTGCAGCCGTGTCTGTAAACACCACAAAGAACAGAACTTCAGCTGGCGAGCCGAGCACCGCATTTCCATGTGTGTGTATGAAAGGCTTGGAGGGTCTGAGGTCTGCCCTCCTGGGATGCGTTAGTGTCATTGACGCCGTTAACGTGGGAGGTTTGTATCAGAAGATGCATCAGCGTTCAATGATGTTTGCTCATCTGTTTAAACAGAGCCAGTGCCTGCCTTGCCTCCCCACAGCCCCCCTTCCCCGGAGCGTGCTTGTGAACGCGGACAGCCCCGTCGTCAAGTGGAGTCCTTCACTCCTGTCTTTGGCAATAAACGAGATCAGAAGAAACAAAGCACCGAAGTTGAAACAGGCAAAGGCTGCTCTAGACTGAATGAGCACAGGGGAACGTTTCGCTGCTTGTGCGGTGTTAGATGTGATCTGCGGTTTAACACGATAAATATCAGCCGAGACTCCAGGCTGAGTAAATCACTGCAGGGATTGCTGCGCTACGTGACAGATCCTTCCTCAGGAGTCCATATGCCTCATGTAAAAAGCGTTTATGGGATTTTTAGTGCTATGTCAGGATCACGGCAAGCAGGCGGCTTTGGTTCTGCTGCACTGGCCACAGCAGACGCTCCGTTATTCCTGTAAGAAAGCGTCTGTCCAGGCATCCAGCTATCCAGATGTTTGCTTAAAAACCACTCCACTGATGGGGCTTGTCTTCCAGATTCTCCGTTTTGCTCTTAGTCACCAGCAGAAAACTAATACCTGCTCCTGCAACTTCTTCCGATTACTCTGGAGTTTGGAGCGCACTCCGTCAACTGAGTGTGGTGGGGTCCGAAGTGACCCCAGCACACAGCCTGTCCTCCCTTATTTGCATTTCGACCCTGATGCTGCTTGGTGAAGCTAGCGTGAATCTGGGGAAGCGCTGTTAAAGGCAAGGGTCCCACCTCTATTTCCCAGTAACGTACCCAGGCTAACGGGTGGTCTCATCTCAGCCTCAGGTGTGACTAAAGAAAGCAGTTCTGATGGTAATGGGATAACACCAGTTCGCATCAGCCTGAATTCCAGTTTGCAGTTCCCTACTGATTTCTCCCTTTTCATTAGCATTGCAATTTATTCTGAGGAAACTCTAGTAGGAAATCGGGTCAGCAGTGGTGTTGGGCTGAGTCTAAAAAGGGTAGGAAGCTGGGTTATTTCACACGCACACACCCTTTGCTGCAGACCATTTGTTGATGCTTTCCTTTCAAGGGAATAGCATCCCTGTCACTGCACTCGCCCCGACCCGAAGAGTACCTGGGACACCTTTTCTCGAAGGAATCTGTTTTTCATAGTGTAGATGATGGGGTTTAGCATGGGTGGCAGGAGCACGTAGAGATTGGCCAACAGGATGTGAACGTGGTGGGGGACGTTGCGGCCAAACCGATGAGTGAAAAATGAGAAGAATGCTGGTGTGTAGAACATTAATATCACGCAGGCATGAGAGCTGCAGGTGCCAACTGCCTTCCTTTGGGCATCCTTGGACGAGAGCCTGAAGACGGCCCGGAGGACGAGGACATATGATACCCCGATGAACACGACATCCACGCCTGGGGACAGAAGGGTGGTGGCAAAGCCGTACCAGATGTTGATGGAGATGTCGGTGCAGGCCAGCCGGGCGATGCCCATGTGTTCGCAGTAGGTGTGTGGCATGATGCTGTGCCCGCAGTACGGCAGCCTCTGAAGGAGGAATATTGTCGGGAACATCACGCAAAAGCTTCTGGCTATTGCAGCCAGCCCGATCTTGGCTATCACCGCGTGCGTGAACACTGTGGCATATCGCAGGGGGTTGCAGATGGCCATGTACCGGTCAAACGCCATGGCCAGCAGGATGGTTGACTCTGCAATGAAGCTCAGGTGTGTGAAGAACATCTGGGTAAGGCAGGCGTGGAAAGAGATCTCCTTGGAGAGGGACCAGAACATGCTCAGGGCTTTAGGCACTGTGGAGGAGGACAGCACGAGGTCTGCCACGGCTAACATGGCCAGGAAGAGGTACATCGGCCTGTGGAGGCTTTGCTCCGTTGCAACGACAAATAAGAGGATGAGGTTGCCGAGGAGTGCCACGATGTACATCAGGCAGAAGGGGATGGAGAGCCAGGTGTGCAGGTCCTCCAGGCCTGCCAAGCCCAGCAGGAGGAAGGCGGCAGGCTGCGAGCTGCTCTGGTTGACAGCCCCCATGGCGGGATGACATCTGAGTTAGTCTGGGCTCTGTCCCCTGTAAGGGAAAATAAGTGGGGACCACAGTTCATAAAACATAAAAACCCCCCTCAGTTTCCCTGGAGCACTTTATTGCTCTGGATTCCAAAGTGTTTTAAGAAAATCGCTCCCTTCGTGTTGGGGAAGCGTGCTTGAGATACTGACTCCAAATCAAGTAATAAATCAAATTTAAAAGTGTATTTTGTAAATTCAGATACTGAAATCCAGCAAGGGGGTTTACCCAAGTTCATAAGATGGTGCAGAATCTTGGCAAAGGACCCAGGAACCCAGCTCCTCCAGCCCCAACTGCTGATATTTTTGTGCTTTTGTTCTGTAGCGCCCCAAAGCACAAGAGGCAGGTGACAAGTTGGGACTGACCGACACCGATTTTACACAATGTGCCATTTCTGTCAGTCCCTGCCTCACCTCTCTCCTCACTCATTCCCACCACAAAGCCAAGTCAGAAGCAAAGCTCTACGGCGGAGCATGGCTGTCGGGAGGAAAGCGGGGCGGTCCTGGCACGGAGCTTGCACAGAGGAGCTCAGGAGCCCTGCGCTCTGTCACATCTCCCTGTTCTGATCCCAGCTGGCCACATCTGCCACCAGCTGTGCACCAAACAAGCCCAAATCCTCCAGCCACCCAACGCACATGGGGTTTGTACGTGCAGAGTCCTCTGTGCACCCCAGGTGCTGCTGCAGTTCTTCTGCTTGGTGCTGCCTTGGGGCTTTTGTCTGTGCCTCCCCTTCCTCCGCAGGCTGCTCAGCCCTACCATGGAGGTGAGTTGCAGCGTTTCCAGAGAAATAACAAAGCCACCATGAGGGCAGCATCAGCCAAGCTGGTGGAAATGTGAAGGAGAGCCATGAACCCTTCACAGATGGTGTCCGGCCAGGGCTAGGTCTCCAAATTCTTTGACTAGCAATCACCTGGTGATGATAGCAGAAGGCTTTGTTGATAGTGTTTTTTTTTCTCTGAATGCACATCCCGGTCCCCTTATTGGGAATTACACATGAAAGGCAGCATGAGGACATCAGGCAGGCTACCAGCTTTTTAGAGCCAAGCTGTGATTTCCTGCATGAAATGTCGATTAAGGTGGAGCCTGGGAAACTCTCTTGCAGGATGCTCAGCCTTCAGGTCAGGGAAGGACCCTGGAGCCAGACTAGCAGCGTTTACATAGAACAACAGAGTCACAGGAGGGTTTGGGTGGGAAAGGACCTTTAAAGCCCACCCAGCCGAACCCCCCTGCAAGGAGCAGGGACATCTCCAACCAGATCAGGTTGCTCAGAGCCCCATCCAACCTGGCCTGGAATGTTTCCAGGGATGGGGCACCCACCGCCTGTCTGGGCAACCTGGAACAGTGCTCCACCAAACCCTGCCTGGAAAATGTTTTTTTCTCATCTCAGAGCCTAAAGCTGCAGCTTGGAGCAGCCTGGGGGCAGGGGGTGGGTTCTCCCAGTTGCAGAATTTTACCTTCAAGTTCAAATCAGGCACCTCAGCCACACAGACCTGCCAAATGACAGCTATTCAAACAACTCACCAGTTCCCATGACAGCCGGGAATGAGGACATCTGCCTCCGAACCTGCCGAGAGGGACAGGGAGGCGGTGATATTTATACACCCCCCACCCCGAGTCCCCATGGGGCTCACAGGCAGCTGGGAGCAGCAGAGCTCTGGTCTGTGCTGCTTGGACAAGCGTGATGACAAGTACACAAAATGAACGGAGTTTTGAGTGGAACTCCTTTACCGTGATCACCTTCCACTGCCTCTGCAGATTACGGCGTGGGGCGGGGCGCACAGAGCTGTCGGAGTGCTGTATCATTTCCCTTGCGGCAGGATCGGGATGGGGTGGGATGGCTGGAAACACACAGACAAGGGATGCTGACCTCCTCCGACCAACCCTGCCGAGATGCCACGGATCTGCTGCGGGCGCTGCCTCCAGCCTTGCTCTGCCCCTGCGGGTGTGCGAACGCCGCTGCCTCGGGCACTGGGGTGACTCACACAGCAATCGTGTCCGCTCCCTGCAGCGCGCTTTCGGTGCCAGGCCGGGTCTGAACGCTCAGCGCTGGCTTGGACCCTGTGAGGACTTGCTTTGGGGGCATAAAAAGAAAAATCCAATATTAACAGAGAGTGGGAATGGCCAACAAGTGGGCGAGCAGAAAGGGGTCGTGGAGGAATGGAAAGTATTAAAAGTATGAAGAAAGTCAAACCTGAGTACCTTGAATTAAGCACTAAATCTAGATTAAAATAAATAAAAATGAAATAAAACCAGACAGATTGACTTTGGTCTAGATATTTTATTTTTCAGCCACGTATTTTATTTTTCCTTCCTTCCTTTCCTTTATTTCTTTCTCTTTCTTTCTTTCTTTCTCTTTCTCTCTTTCTCTTTCTCTCTTTCTTTCTCTCTTTCTCTCCTTCTCTCCTTGGCATATCTGTGGCACAGGCAAACTAACGCTTTCTAATGCCTAAAAATGAAATTTATATTGGTGAGGCTGGAATTGTCTGTCCCACACGTAATTTGGGTATCCTTCCCGGGGGGTGCATCAGTGCCACGCAGCTCTCGCAGGGTCTTGGAGCAGGGGACTGATCTCACCTCATTTTTCTCTCACCCTAGCCATCCCAAAGACGTCAGGTTTTGGCGGTGCCCAGCAGCTTTCAAGGGCTCCTCTCTCCTGTTCCTCACCGCTGACAAGCTATGGCTCGGGTCTGAGAAGCAGCCATGGGGTTTAAGTTCCTCAGCTTTTGGGTTTTCCACCTAAAAGTCTCAAAATCAAAGCACAGCCAGCTTCTGAATGCAGCAGCCATATTTGGGGGGATGGGGTGGGGGGGTGCGTGTGGTCTGCAGGTCTCTGTGCACATGAATCCTTTCTCTGACAGAGGCTTGATTGGGGTTTCTTTGCAAAATGCCTTCAGTACGCCACTCAGGTGAGGTCCCTCTCATGGAAACTTTATTTCTGGACTGTGTCCCTGCTTCAGAAAAATGAGGGAAATGAAAAAAGGAAGAAGAAAAGGAGAAAGAACCTTTCCATGAAGGTCATGACATGGAACATGTGGGGTCTGTCTGGCACAGGGCAACCAGTGTGGCCCCATGGATTTGCTTTCTCATTTGTGGTCTCCAAGGCAGAGCCATGCCCCCTTCCTTCTCTACGTGAGGAGCTCCCCAGAGTGGGCTGAGGCCACTGAGACCTGGGGGCGGCTGGGACCGGGAGCACGGGAGCATCCCACATCTCACATTCCGCATCCCTCATCCCTCAACCCACATCCCTCATCCCTCATTCCTCATCCCGCATCCCGCTTCCCACATCTCACATCCCGCAACCCTCATCCCTCATCCCTCATCCTTCATCCCCCGTCCCTCGTCCCGCGTCCCGCATCCCGCAGCACCCAGCAGAGGGAAGCAGCGAGCCGCGCAGCGCCCGCCCGCAGCCTCCCGGGGTACCCGGCCCCAGCTGCCGCAGATCCCCCGGGAAAAGGGGAGTGGGAGTCTGCAGGATCCTGCTTCACACCTCCCTGCTGCCCTGCCAACGCTCTCGCAGCCTCTGGCGAGACGGTGTCCGGCTCCGGCCGCCCAGATGCCTCTGGGCTTCTAATTTGTGACGGGAGGACATAAATATGACATTAGGAAGAAACGTTTTACGCTGAGGGTGGTGGAGCACTGTCCCGGGTTGCCCAGAGAGGTGGTGGATGCCCCATCCCTGGAAACATTCCAGGCCAGCTTGGATGTGGGCCTGGGAAACCTGACGTGGTTGCAGATGTTGCTGTTTTCGGAGCTTGCAGAAACCTTTGCCATCCAGGAGAGCCACAGAGCTCTTCCCCGAGGGAGAAGATCTGAGGACAGCTCTGAGGCCGAGGGCAGCAGGTCTCACCCACACGCAAGGCTCTGCCGAGCAGTGCTCAGGCAAAGGCTGTCTGATGGAAGCTCTCACCGGAACAGCTCAAAACTTTGGCACTGGAAGAAGCAGAATTGCTGGTCTCCAGGGCCTTCAGCTGGGGCTTGTAAATTCATTAGAGATGGGAGAACGCACATACGTGTGCTCATGGGTTACACAGACGTGTGCCGAGGGGTCTGAGCCTGGGCAGGCCGGCGGAACCCACCGGACCACTTTCAGAAATATTTATAGATCCCAGTAGCAGTGCGCCCAAGGACACGCTGATCTTGTCACAGTGCTGGCTGCGCAGTCCGTGACAAACACTGGCAGAAAACACGAAAACAGTCCTTGAATGTGTAAACTGCTTCAAAACGCCTGTCCGAGGGCGGCCAGCGTGTACAGCGCCTGCACCCCTGGGTCGGCCGAGAGAGAACGGCTCCTTTGGAGACAGAGCTGCCTCATCAGCTCGAGTGGGACGAAATCAATCTTCCGAGGCTCAACGAGCCAGTCTGAGGAGGCGCAGTGCCGCAGCGCCTCAGGAAACTCCAGCATACTAATTAGCACATGCTAATTCCGGAATGACAGCTACTTCAATAAATGTGATGCTTTAGCCTAACCAAGGCAGAATGTTCTGGGTGAAACAAAGAAAAACCTGGGGAGCACTTGTGTTTTAAAGAGAAAACCATGCTTTTGGTTAATGTCTGAGAGTTGGAAAGCCATAGCTTGATGTAAAGGATTCCTCTTGCAGACATGGGCGGGCTGCTTCTAGTGCCATCCCCCTGTTTGGGACGCTGGTCCAGCTGTGTCTGTAGGGGTGACCCTCACTGGACCCAGCCCCGTCTGCACTCATCCTTCCCTCCCATACGATGGACCAAGGCCAAACGACCCACACCAGCACCAGCAGTGCGCACGTAGACGTGACCAGCACGACCCAGCCCCGTTCCTCCTCCATGGCTGGTCAGGACAGGACCCTCGCCCACTCGGTTCACAGTCACTCCTGTGTCCGTGGGTCCCTCAAACCCCGGAGCAGACCAGAATCCTGCCCAGATCCACGCCCACACCCTAGGCCCTGTTTGTCCACTCTCCCGCTCCAGCCTTGGGCCCTCCCAGGTCCTGGTCTCCTCCCACTCATCAGTTAGTCCAGCTTAGTGTTTGTCACCAAAACCCCGTGTGTACCCTGGACACAGTGAGGCCACTCAGACAAGAGCCAGAAGTGAGTTTAATGAGCGGCAGGACAGGCTGCGACGATTGGGGCGTGACCTGGGGAGGGCATTGACCAGAAACTCACACTCCATCAGCCCTTTACCAGCCCCCAGCCGTTTTCCCATGCTGGTTCCTTACACCTGGATTCCTCCTTTCCCCCACCTTTGGCCCCTCTTCCAAACATCCCGTCATACATTTTGCACATTTCCACAGCCCCTGAAATCATCCCATATAAAGTTTCACACAAGCCCCATGGAACATCTGTACAAATTCTGCTTTTTTCCAGGAGACCCACGATAATTTTATTTCCCCCTTCTCAGCAGTTCTGCTTAGTCCTGGCTCCTCCAGCCGCCCCTCCATCACTGACCTGAGGGCTGTGGTCTGCGTTATTGTCTCCATTATCTCTGGGGTTTTGGGGTTGTGTATGTAGGTGTGGTTTGTTATTTTTCCTGTCTTTTAGAATCACAGAAGGGTTTGGGTGGGAAGGGACCATTAAAGCCCACCCAGTCCAACCCCCCTGCAAGGAGCAGAGACATCTCCAACCAAATCAGGTTGCTCACAGCCCTGTCCAGCCTGGCCTGGAATGTTTCTGGGAATGCCGCTGTTTATATGTTGAAGAGCCGTTGACCAGCTGTCAGTACAAACCATGGTTACATCACTGCAGGTATCCATGAACCCTTTACCTTCCATATACCTTTACCTTCCTTATATCCTTACTTGCCACACCTATTCTTACCCCAGCAGAAGTGCTTGGCACGTTCCACTCTCCTGGCTGGTCTCCCTGGGGTTCAGACCTTGCCTAAGACAGCTGGCAGCACCCATCCCATTGGCTTTACTAGCAAATGGCAGCCCTGGACCTCCAAACCCCTCTTCGACAGAGCACCCTGAGTATCCGCCTCCGGATGGGCTTGGTCTTCACGCTGTAAACAATAGGATTCAGGATGGGTGGGGCAAGGAAATGGAGGTTGGCTGTGAAAACGTAGGCCTGGGGGGGCACGTGTTTGCCGAACCGGTGCATCATGGACAGGCAGATCATGGGGATGAAGAAGAGCAGGACAGCACAGATATGCGAGATGCAGGTGTTGAGGGCTTTGAGCTGCTCCCTCCAAGTTGCAATGTTCAGGATGGTCCTAAGGATGAGAAGATAGGACAGGAGGACAAAGAGCAGGTCCAGTCCCAGTGTGGAGAGAAGCACAAAAAGGCCGTAGGTACTGTTAATCCTCGTATCCGAGCCTGCGTGTTTGATGATGTCCGGGTGCAGACAGTAGGGATGGGAGAGCTTGCTGACCCTGGTGAAGCACAGCCGGGTCAGCAGGATTGGGAGTGGGAGCTGGACAAGGACGGTCCTCCCAACGATCGCCACACAAATCTTGGTGGTCGCTGAGTTGGTGAGGATGGAGGAATACCGCAGGGGGTGGCAGATGGCCATGTAGCGATCAAAGGCCATGGCCAGAATGACAGCAGATTCGATATCCGTGAAGGTGTGAATGAAGAACATCTGGGCAAGGCAGGTGCCAAAGCTGATCTCCCTGGCCTCCAGCCACAGCATCCTCAGCATGGTTGGGAATGTGGACGTGGACAAGCCCAGGTCGGCCGCAGCCAGCATGGCAAGGAGCAGATACATGGGTGCGTGGAGGCTGTGCTCTGCCTTAATGACGGACAGGACAGTCAAGTTCCCCAGCAGCGCCAGCAGGTACATAGAGCAGAGAGGAACAGCAAACCACATCTGAGTGACTTCCCATGCTGGAAAACCACCCAGAAAGAACGATAGGGTCCTGGTCTGGCTGCTGTTGGTCCTGGCTGGGATGAAACAGGGATGCTCCATCTGATCCCTGAGTAGCTGTCCTGGAAGGAAAGCCAGCAGGGTCACAAAGCACACACAGGCGGTGAGAAAGAGGGGTCATCCCTGAGCCCTTCGGTCAGGGGGGGGTCACCGTGACCAGCGGAGCCGTGCCATGGCAAAGCCTACCAGAGCCGTACTGAAATGGTCTGGGTGCACTCACCTGCCTGCGCGTGCACGCTGACACGGGAACCACACACGGGCAGAAAGCACGCGCACGTGTCACAGACCAAGGTGGGAAGGTCCTTGTTCTGGGTACCTGGCGTCACAGGGGAAGGAACAATTTAAAAAAAAAATGTCCGTGAGTGCTTGTGTAAATGCAAATTGAGAGAGAGAGGTGACACTGCTATTACAGAGGGCTGTGATCTTGAATTTTGTGCTTCTGATGGGAATCTCTGGTGAAAGACGAGGCGCTGATAACGGATCAGATGCTGGTCTGCCTGTGGAAACACAGCAGCTTTCTTGGGAATGGGGACCAGCAGAGCCTGGGCCTTTCAGACCAACAAAACACAGGCCGTCTACAAACACCCGGAGGGAGAACGATCTGCTTAAGCTGAAGGATGGGGGTTACTCACGCAGCAAGGTGTGTAAGCTGTACACGGATAAATGTAAACTGGAGGTTACAGGGACACTGCATCCCAGCAGGATGTCCCTGGGCATCCACTGGAAATACAGGGAGGAGAAATGGAATTGCTGTTACAGACAGCTCTCTGAAGTCTCCTGCTGCCAGGAGGGATGGGGATGGAGCTCAAGGACTGCCATCTCTGGAGTCCTTGGTCCTCGCAGACTTCGCTGCCTGTCTAACTTTGGTCCTCAGGAGTGTCCTTGAAGGATCATCTATCACAGGGCATCCCCTGTAAGTCTAGAAAAGTATTTGAAAAAACGTACGTAACTAAACCCATTCCTTTTCAAAATATCTAGATCTATGTATTGGTTCAAAAAATTGCAGAAATATTGCCATTCTTTCCTCAAATTCACAGGGCAGCCTCTCTGCCCCTCCTGCCGTGGTGTTCTCCAGTTGTCCAGCGCCCCTGGACAAAGGCAGATCCAGCTCCTTGCGTTGACCTGGGCTTGTGCAACGCTGCAGACCTTACTGTGCAGGAAGGTTTTTTGGCCCTCAGGAGAAGCTTGTCAGAGATCATCCCCCACACTACACGGGAGGGAGAGGAGGAGTTACGGGAGACAGTTATCTTCACGCACAAACGCCTGGCAGGACCAGTTAAAGCCGACATAATTCCCAGTTCAGTCTCCGCCCTGAGAGCACCGGAGCTGTCAGAGGTTGCTTTCATTGCCCTAAATTTCTGGTGTGCCCCATCCTTTTCCCTCCAGAGGTCTGACGGTGCTTTAGCTGTGCCAGACGATGCTGCGTTGGTCATGTGCAGGGGGAACCTCCGCGCCCCAGCCACGTTTCACGCCACAGACCAGCTCGCACCGGAGCAAGGCAGCACGGTGATGCTGGGCAGGCAGGGCGTGAGCTGGGCCATGCTGGTGGGAGGGAAGAGGAGACCCCTGCTCCCCCTCGCAGCCAGGGTGCATCCTCAGCGCCTCAGCAGGAACGAGACCCTCCCGAATCTGACATGGGGCCCGTGCTAAGCTCACGGGTGTCACAGCCTGTCAGGAGGAGCCTGAGCACCAAAGAAGGGTGAATCCTTTTGGCTGCTTTTCTGACCACTTTAGCACTCAGAGTTTGATGTACCCCAGAAAATGACAAACTCCACAGGTGCACCCCAGGACTTCCCTGCGCAAGTGTCCTCAAGGAGCCACAGGTGGAAAGGGGCTGCACCCTGCTCCAACGTAGAGGGATCCCTGGATGGGTGCAGGGCTGCCTGCTCCCCTCTGCAAGCAGGGAAACGTGAGTTTGGGGTCTCTGAGAGCTCCCCCATCTCTGGGAAGGGGACAGAGCCCAGCTCCTTGGAGCAGCACCCACCTCGGGCAGCCGAAACGAGCCGGCCCGTAGGAGGGTGGGGGGTGTTGGCGGGTGCACATGTCACGGACCCCGTCCCCATCTGCGAGGAGCCGGGACCCCGCTGAACCCCCCTCAGCAGCACCGTGCGGTCTCCCACCACAAAGCACGGGGCCCACTCACCTCCCTCGCTCGCCACCGCCTTGGGCTTCCCACCGGCTCTGTGCGAGGAAGCAGCCTGCTCCCGCCGTCCCGAGGATTTATAGGAGACACGGAATCCCCCGTGGGAGAGGGCTGGCCTGGGAGCACAGGGCTCCCGGTTTCTCAGCGCTGGGAGCAGATGCGTTAACCCCCACAGCCCCGGGCCCTCCCCGGCGTGCCACGCAGCTCTGCACCGTGCCGTCGGTGCCTGCGATGGTGGGAGGGGACGCAGCCCGCAGACCCCTTCCAGAGATGCCCTCCTCCTCCTCCTCCCAGCCTCCCCCTCCCCGGAAAGTCAGGCGAGGCATGGTTTGGGCAAAGGAGGTCCCGCTCTGTGGCAGGGTGATGGATGAGTCCTAAGAGTTGTTCCCATCCCCACCGCAGGTTTGCGGATGTGGAAGAAACGCTGGAACAGGTCCCCAGTCTCTGGAGCAGAGCAGAGCTGGGGGGCCTTGTGTCCCGTCCCCAGAAGTGGCCTTAGGCAGATGCAAAGAGTGTAAGAATGCAAGAAGTGTGCTTAGCAATTCCTCAGGCACTTTCCCAGCCTCCAGCAGTCTGTGGTCTGCAGGATTCCTGAGCCAGAATCAGCTCGTATATCATAATAGCCCAGGAAGAACTTTTTGCTTCCACTATTCATCCTAATTTAATTTTGGTAGCTGCAACACACAATGGCAAGGAGATTCAGAGCCATCACTTTATGCTTGTTCTGAGCACACTTCTTTGGAGGGCCCCTAACCCACGTGTCGGAAGAGACAGAGTGTGCTTCATCCCTGCCCCCCGTCCTACAGCCGTTCGAAGGCCAAACGCAGCGCCCGTGGTGTGACCGCTGCCTTCCTGACCAGTGCTGCGTGCCGTCCTCAACGTCAGGTCCTCTGAGCTGGTTCTCCGGGCCGTGCTGAGGTTGCCTTCCAGGAGCACCAGTGTCACACCCTCTGGTCCCTGTGGGACCCACATCCGTGTGGTCTCCTGTCTGCACCTCTGCCCTCTGCCACCTTCTAGCTTTCTTCTTCTTCCCGCACCGTTTCAGGACCAACGCTTGCCACACTGTCCACGTTCTGCTGGCCGGCCTGGACCACCCAGACTGTAAGCCTCACTGGGTGTGGGGTGATGACCAAGGGGGCAGCAGCCTCCCCCTCTTGCTCTCTGCTCTCCCCAAGCATCCCCTCTCCCTCTGGCTGCCCGGCATCATTCCAGGCTCCTGCGGTAACTCACCCTGATTTAGTCCTCCTGTTGGGATGCTTTTGGGGTGCAGAGCATCGTAAGCCCCCGAGTGCAGCCCCCAGAGCAGTGAGAGAGAAATGGGATTTGAGTGAGCCCTGTGAGATGGTCCTGGAGGGCCAGGGCATGAGCACACGCCTGCATGACACGCGGGGTTTGGCTGGACCAGAGAAGATGCCCTGGGACGTCCACCTCCATCCCCATCAGCCCTTACTGTGTGGCGGCAGAGGCCCTTGCAGTGCTGCAATTACGCTGTAATTCCGAAGGTCAGGAGCACGCCTAGGTGTGATTTACATCTCCTCGCAGCCCTCAGAAAGGTTCTTGTGAGAGGCAGAAGGTTCCTGGGTGTCTTCCTCAATCTTGGAATGGATTTTACCACAGCACTTGGTGCAGTGATGGATTCAAAACGCTTGTTTTGAAAACAACATAATAATGAAATAAACGCCCTGGGAGGATTTCGTCCGACTGGAGGAAATGATGGGAACAAGGTGGTTTAATGGCCATCGTTGGTTAAGGGGAGAAGTGGAACATTTAGTGCCAAGCGTTGTAGCTCAAGAGCCTCAGAGCGGATGAAGATGGTCAGATTTTGGTATCTAAAATTATATTTCTTACTGTACTCTTTGGGGCCTGTCTTCCCCCGCCAGGAAAACACTAATGAGGGGATACAGCACACGGGGACACGGTGAGCGCCTTTGTATTGCAAGCAGGAATAGCATTGGGGAAATGCTGACTGAAACACCTGAACCACCGGCGTTTGTGCAGGTGTTTCAATGGAGGTTGGTCACCGCAGCCGTCACAAAGCCCCGGCTGACCAGGGGAACAACCTGGGCTGGAGGCAGCATCCGCAGCGGCTCCTCGGAGCCTTGAGCTCTCCGAGCCCACGATGCTGAGCGCAGCGAGTCCTGCTGGGACGGTGGCCCGGGACTGGTGGCGGGTGCCTTACTTTCAGGGTGAACCAAGATCAGCAGACCACGTTCCCCTGCAGCACTGGCACCTCCTGCGGCAGGGCACTGCACAGAGTCGGACCTCATCCCAGTGCTCCCAGTTCCTCCGGTGGAGATGCAGGGTTAGGGGCAGCAGGTAAACACCAGCCTCCCAAATGCTTGTCCCTGCGGCTGATTGCCATTAAAGAGGTGCACGTGGGGGCCCGAGTGCTGCTCTAGGGTTGGAACAAAGGAGGAAAAGGGTGCAGAGGAGGAAAAGGAAGAAAGCAGGAAATTCACCCACAAAGCCCTGTGCATCTCCTCAGACCCAGAAGGTCTTGGGGGAGGTGGGGGACAGCTCATTCACCCCCAGCTCAGCTCTGCACGCCTCTGCCCTTCCTGGGAAACCGAGCCTGGGTGGTTCTGAGAGCGGCTTCGGAGCAGCCTCCAGTTAACAGCGGTTAGCACAAACACAGCCCAGCTGGAAAACCAGCACCCAGACTGGGGAAGGGCTTGGGGCAGCCGAATCCCAGCACCTCCTCTGGAAATCCCAGCCACTGGTGGGAGCATGGTCTGGAGGGAGCCCGGGTACCGCCGGGCATCCCCCTGCCCGGTGCTGGCAGCACAAGGGGTGCCCAGGGCTGTGCCTCAGTTTCCCCTCTCGCCCCATCCCGCCCCAGTTTGCGCTCGGTGTGCCGTGGGGTTTCACTGACACCAGAGGGAGCAGGAGCCCTCCCACAGCCGCAGTCCCAAATTGCACCTGCCCCTGGGCCTGCTCAGGGCAGGGGCTGTGTGGTTGTGGGCCCAGTGCGGTGCCGGGCACCTTTCCCTGGGCAAAGCCGTGCACGCAACTCGTGAGGCGCTGGGGGAGGCTGGGTGGTCCTGGGGGGCACAGCTGGGTCTGCCCCACTGACCCTTGCAGGGTGTCCTGACCAGCCTTGCTTTTCTTTCCCTCTTCCTGCCTTAAATCCATGCCTCAGTTTCCCCGCCCGGAAAAAGAAGCTTTGTTTCTGCTTGCAGCAGCCCCAAGGTCTGCTGCTCCTCTCCCGTGTGAACCCCAGGGGTTGCTGCATTTTAAACACGAAGGAAAAGGCGCTTCCCAGGGCAGCGGTGGTGCTTCCAACCCTGTGCGCCTCTTTGGAAGGGGCTCGTGTGAAACACCAGCTCCTGGCAGGACGGGATGTCCCAAACTGGCCTGGCGTCACTTTCCAGCCGGAATGCCAACGAGAGCCTGGCTGGTCGCATCCCTGGGGACGGGGGAAGGTGTGGGACAGCAAACGTCCCCCTTTCTTGAGGGGGATCCTGCCCTGCCGTGAGCATTTCGTGGCACTGTGGGTGCAGCGGCCCTGCTCCGTGCCTCAGTTTCCCTGCGAGGAGGGGAGAGGGGGAGCAGGGACCCTCTGATCCCCTGAGACCCTTTCTCCGGGGAGGAAACGACGCAGTGCGCTTTCCTCTCCTACGGGAATGGGAAAGGTTTCAAAAGCAGCTGGCACATTTCACTCCCCCCTTCCAGTGCACAGACTTGCAACAGGGGGGATGAGGAAGAGGGGCTGGTGATCAGGATCCATCACACCGTCCCTTTGGGAATATCACAGAACCATGGAATGGTTTGGGTGGGAAGGGACCTTCCAAGCCCACCCAGCCCAACCCCCCTGCAAGGAGCAGGGACATCTCCAACCACATCAGGTTGCTCAGAGCCCCGTCCAACCTGGCCTGGAATGTTTTCAGGGATGGGGCACCCATCACCTCTCTGGGCAACCTGGGACAGTGCTCCACCACCCTCAGCATAAAAAATTTCTTCCTTCTGTCCCTGCCAGGGGCTCTGCCCAGAGATGGAGGGCAGTCAGGGAAACCACAGGGGTGAGCAGCCTGCGCTCGCCCGGGTAATCTGCAGCCCCCTCTTTCTCCTGGTGCTGCTGAGAAAAAATAATAAAAAAAAATCTAAATATTTTTCAGCTGGTTGCCACCCTGCCTCAGCAGAAATGTTTTCTGCTGCGTCAGAATTCTGACACAGCACAAAGCAGGGGGCTGCCCCTGGGCCAAGGGCCGCCTTATCGCTGCGCAGCCGGGCTCCTGTTTGCACGCCGCCGCTATCGCCCCGCCGCAGCCCCGCGCCGCAGCGGGCTGGGACAGGCTGCCGTGACTCAGCACCCTGTCACCGTGCCCGGTGCCGGTGCCAACTCATCGCACTCGATTTATGATGGGAGAACCCCCAGCAGCAATACGGCAGAAATAGCCGAAATGTCCCGCTGCAGAAACCGGGCCGAGCCCTGGGCACAGGCGCAAGAGCCCCATCCGGCTCTGCCAGGCAGGCAGCGCTGGTTTCGGAGCTGCCGTTCTGCCTGGATGTCTGAAAAGGACCCTCGAAATAAAGTGTCCCTGTGGGGTCTGTGGGATGCTCCCCGCCTCGGTCTCCGCTCAGCCCCACAGAGGTGCTATTATTTGGGATGTGCCGGGAGGAAGGGGACCTGCCCAGTGCAGGGTGCTGGGATGGTGGCTTGGTGCTGCAGAAAGCCCAGCAAAACCAGTAACGGCCTTCAGGCCAGCCCCTGGTTCACCCGCAGGTCCTGGGACCAGAGAGGTGCTGGGCTGAGCTGTGGAGCACCAGGAATTCTGATGGGACAGCTGGAGAGGGGCTCTGCTGAGGGCTGAGGGTCTGGGTGCGTGGCCTGGGGCAAGGGGCTGCTCTCCCCTTGCGAGGGGCGCGGGGCGCAGGCAGGTTGGAGCCAGGTCTCCCTTTCTGCCTTCCGAAAACCAAGTCCCAACACAGAAACTGGTCTGGCTCTGTCCGATGCCAGCATTAACTGCCCAAAAGGCATCAGCAGAACATAACCCCCGCAGAAAAAGGTGTTCCTGACCCAGCAGGTCCTGTGCCAGAGACAGGAGGAGGAAAGTCCTCATCTGAGCTCAGCAGCCCACCTCTTGGTCCCGTAGGACCCTTCCTTGCGCACAGGGGCATCTTCCATTAGCATGTGTCCCGGGACTGTGAGGTCAGGGACACAGCTCTCATGGTTCCCGTCCAGCGCTGGGGGATTTTCTGGAAGGGGTCTGTGGTTAAGGGAGCAAAGCAATGACAGACAAAGCCAGCTGGTGCTGGGAGGGCTGGCTAGGTCCCTTGGAGCTCAACTGCTGCTCAGGAGAAAGGATGCTGGAGCATTGTTGGGGGGGAAACACAACATCAGAAGGACGTGGAGCTGTTGGAGAGGGTCCAGAGGAGGCCACGCAGATGCTGAGAGGGCTGGAGCAGCTCTGCTGTGAGGCCAGGCTGAGAGAGCTGGGGCTGTTCAGCCTGGAGAAGAGGAGGCTCCGGGGAGACCTTAGAGCGGCCTCCCAGTGCCCAAAGGGGGCTGCAGGAAAGGTGGGGAGAGACTCCTCAGCAGGGCCTGCTGTGACAGGACGAGGGGTGATGGTTTCAAAATAGAGGGAGGTAGATTCAGACTGGAGAGAAGGAAGATATTTTTTAGGCTGAGGGTGGTGGAACACTGGCCCAGGTTGCCCAGAGAGGTGGTGGATGCCCCATCCCTGGAAACATTCAAGGCCAGGTTGTCCGGGGCTGTGAGCAACCTGATGTGGTTGGAGATGTCCCTGCTCCTGGCAGGGGGGTTGGACTGGATGGGCTTTAATGGTCCCTTCCCACCCAAACCATTCTGTGATTCTATGAAAGCACCCAGGATCCAGCCCTGGGCCATGGGTCTTTCTGGCCACTTTCTGCTCTCCTGAACTGATGACTGAGAGTTTGGGACCCCCATCAGCGGAGCTGTGTTGTCAAAAAAGCTGAATTTGGGGGAAATTCCAGGGTGTGGTGACACAGGAGGGCAGCCCCTACCTCTGGACACAGTTTGTGCCTGCAGAACCGCAGGGATGCTGCAGAGCACCAAGGACTGGGAATTCTGGATGAGCCGTAGCTCAGCTGAAGGACCAGCGAGAGGAAGGAGAGCGGTCTCCCCGCAGGGTTTTAGCGTGTGAGCACAGGGATGCGGTGTCACACAGGGCTGTGTCAGCACCTGAGGGCTTTTTGCTTTGCAGGTTCTCTACAAACCTCTCCCCAGGTTTTCTAATTACTAATTTCTAGTTACAGGGCACTGCGGTTCATGGTACCCCATGGTGTTATAACCACTTATTTAATCTGCGTGGGCAGGAGACTCCAGAAGGGATTTGTTTTTTGTTGTGGGTCCCATTTTCCACCCCTTTCTCTCTCCTCTGCTCTCTCCTGCTCTGGCAGTGCTCAGAGTGGGGGAGGTCACACATTTAGGGATCCCCACACGGACAGAGGAGCAGAGGGAAGGGCTCGGTGATGGAGACTCAGCTCCCGTCCTCCTGATCATTTGGGCACGAGACAGGGATGGAGGAGATCCCGAAACACCTCTTGCCTGCCCTAAAAGAAAAAATGGTAGGAAAACTCAGTTTCCCCCACGGATACCAGTGCTGCACACTGGTGTGACTGGCTGATGGAGGCACGCCTGTGCGGCTGTCTATGTGCCAGCGGGCTGCAAGGACCCCAGCCCCACTAATAATGCACCCCATCCCTGCCAAATCCGGGGGCAGAAAACAGGCCGGCGCATCTCGAGGGCGGCTGGGCGCTGGCTTTTATCGCACATCGCAGCCAGGGCGGCGGGGAGCTATCTGGCGCGGGGCTGGTGGGGTGTGGGCAGCGGTGGGCTGCCCGGCGGTGATAGAGGGGGAGCCGGGCTCAGCCAGGGCGCGGGGTCCCAACCTGCCTCTGTCAGGCTGATAGCTGGGGGCTGCGGCCGGGGGTGCTGCACCAGCCCCAGCGCGGCAACGCAAGGCAGAGCCCTGCGCCGGGAGAATAGTCTGCGACGGTGCAGCGTGGTCCAGCAGCAAGGCGTGCACAGTGCTGCGATGGAGACTCGTCGCACATCTGGCCACAGCTGGAAAATGGCCCTGTTCTCGACCCCTTCCCTGTCACTCTGCCCCTCTGTGCCCCGGGAGGTGCTGCACTGACCGCGTCCCTCGCTCCAGCTGTCCCACTCGGGTGTCCCCTCCGGCCCGGAGCGAGCGTGGGCTTGTTTTGCAGCCCGGGGCAGAGGTTCTGGTAGGAACCCACAGGCCGGACCTTGCCAGGAGCCTGTGTCCCCCTTACGCTGAGCAGATGAACGCCTCAGCGAGGGGTGCGACCAAACCATCAACCCCATTATGGGCAGAAAAAACCTGGCCTTCAATGAGCCTGCCTTGGAGACATCTCATCACGAATAAAAAAATCTCCTTTTGCCAGTTTCTGGATTGCTTTTGCCCAAGTTCCTGTGTTGAGGGATAATGCAGAAGCTGTTTAATTAAATCTTTAGCTTTTCCCTGAATAGCCTGGCTCTTTATGCCTGAGCTTGTGGCCCTCACCCCTTCGCCTCATGCAGCCCTGAACCCCCCGTACCTGACACTGAACCGGCTTTAGGGCTGAGCGTGTCCTGGTGAATCCCTTTGCAGGGATACGGGGACAGGGATTCATGGACAGAGCCCGGTCACATCTCCTGCCGTGCCCTGCACGTCCTCTGGGCATTTCTGTCGCAACCAGCCCCCAGCCTCCAGACAGTGTCATCGAGACCCAAATTTCAGCCCCAGGAGATTTCCTCCCAAATTAAAGCAATGGAGTGAAAGGCTGTAGGCCAGCTGAAACCCCGAGGCCCATGCTCACGTGATAAGTCAGCCATGGGGCACGAAATTCAGCTCGGAGCAGTCAGAGCGAGGGATGCTCCGCATCTCTGGGAGTCAAGCCTACAGGGTACCAAGGGTACCAAGGGTATCCTGAAATGAGAGATCCACCTCAGGGGCAGAGAGGCGTTAGTTTAACCTGCAGCTGTACTGTCCCTTAGTTCACAGAAACAATTTCCAAGCCTTTGTGAGGAAGGCTGAAGCTCATTTATGAATTTTACCCCCCGGAGTGGCTGTAAAACGTTGTTGCTATTACAGACTCCACATCCAGAGGCATACAAGTCTCTGACATAACCCAAACCCGATCAGCTGGCTGATTCACCTGCCATTATTCCTTTTCTATGAGTGCCCGTCCTATGGGATTTAAGGAGTTTAAGGAATTGCTGTGGGTATAAAAGAAGCCGTTAAAAGGAATCAGTATAGAAGAGCAGCACCAAATGACCTTGCCTCCACGAAACAGCTGGAAGGACTTCAGCCTCTCGTCCTCCTCAGATTCCTCTGCCTCCTCCCTCTCCCTTGTCCCCTCGTCTCGTCCTGGCAGTTGCCAACAAACGAGTGACCCCGCTCCCGCACCCGCACCGGCAAAACCAGACCCTTAACCACTGGTTCTTGTTAATATTCTTTAATATTCTCCCCCAAGCCTCTGTGTTTGATGCTGTCCTGCTTGTCCCAGCTTCACGTTCCTCCAGCCGTCTGCCACCCCTCCCTGAGCTTTTTCCTGCTGCTGGTTCACATGCAGAAGAGCATCATCCTTTTTTTTTTTTTACAGTTCATCTTTGCAGAGCTGAAAATGAGAGTCCCATCATAGATGAGGCAAGCGCACTGCTAATAACAGACCCAGATGTAGCATGGCTTTTATTTTCGGCGTGAGCCTGCCAGGAAATGCAGACCTCGAGATGAGAGGAGTAATAAACACAGAGGCCGTGCTCGGTCGTTTATTGTCGTCACCCAGCTGAGTGCACAGCTGGTTTGGAGAGCTCTGTGCTCGGTGGTACGGGCTGGCTGGCTCGCACCATGGGAATATCCGCCTGTGGATTTTGGGTGGCACATATTTGATTTCACCCTTTGTGTCTTGTCTTATGGAAAACTGAGAACTCCTGAAGTCTTCAGATCGCCTCAGGAGCCAAGGGCGTGGGACCGCGCATCTCCTCTTTCGGCGAGGAGCAACGCTGGCCAGCTGCGTGATAGATTTATCTGCGCCGAGCAGCCCGCGCTCCGCACTTGGTTATCAGACCACCCCGGCAGCTTGCCTGCTGCTGAAAGGGGCCTGTGGGCCCTGCCTAGGACTCAGAAATTAAAAAAAAATTAATAATACCTTCTAGGAGAAGGCAAGGGGGTGAAACGTGGCTACAGACGTGAACCATCCCAACTGGATCACAGTGAGGGGCTTGGGCCACTGCTCAGTGTGGCTCCGACAAGACCAATGGACCGGTATCGATCTGTAACTGGAATGGGTCAGAGGTCTGGATGAAACCTCCTAGACTGCCTACAGGCAGACCCAAAGTCCAGGGTCTTATCCTGGCCTTGCCTTTCTGAGCATGGGAGCACCGCTTCACCTGAAGGCTGAAAAAACAGGAAAATAGGAAAAAAAAAACCCCACCCATGTAGTTCAATGGGAAGGTGACACCCAGAGCCAAAAAAAAGCCTTTGGTCACTATGAGCTGGTGGAAGTGGATGTGGCCGGTCTGGCTGTAATGTGGCGGGTCCTGCTATCCTTGTGCGAGGTGTTTAATTTCCCAGCAGGGTTTGGAGGGGGAAGTGCTGGCCTTGTTAACACTGCACAGACGTGAAAAGAGGAGCGGAGCCCGCGCCATCACAGCCTGATCCAGCACCAGCATCCCACACGGGTATTCCTTGAAACCCAGAGCATGGGGAGGTTCCCTCTGTTTCATTAATATGTGGCTGCACATCCTTGGATCTCCAGCACCCAGTTCAGGTGTGGAGGAACTGGACTGACGGGCTGAGGGGTGATGGTTTTAAAATAGAGGAAAGTAGATTCAGACTGGATGGAAGGAAGAAATTTTTTACACTGAGGGTGGTGGAACACTGGCCCAGGTTGCCCAGAGAGGCGGTGGGTGCCTCATCCCTGGAACCATTCCAGGCCAGGTTGGCTGGGGCTCTGAGCAACCTGATGTGGTTGGAGATGTCCCTGCTCCTGGCAGGGGGGTTGGGCTGGGTGAGCTTGAACGCTCCCTTCCCACCCAAAACATTCAGTGGTTCTATGTTTTCCACACTTCCGCCTGATGAAAGCTGCCAGCTTAGGAAAACAGACAAGGACTTCTCTGCGAGTCTGTGTCCCCAGAGCTGCAGCCACGGGCAACAGCAGTCAGCATCCCCAGGAGCGTGCTCCGGTGCAGAAGTGCCTCAGTTCATAAATGAGGTTACCTATCCCGTCAGAGAAACATCCCTCAAGTCTAGAGACCCTGTAAGTCCCACAGGGGACTCAAAGGTCGGGCGCTGCCGGCACGAGGCCGTTGCAAAGCCCCCTTGTGCGCGGGTCAGTGCTGGCTGCAGGCCGGAGGGCTCGGGGCGGCGTGTGCACGCAGTCGTGGGGGAAGTGGAGGGAGATAAGGGGGAATCGTGTCCTGAGCCCGCCTGTTAAGCACCTCGCAGGGCTTTTCCTTGAAGACCACACCTCACTGCAGACTGACCACTCCATGGACAGACCAGCCCACCGCTGGTGGGGACCCCCTTGCTGGCCCCAGCCAATGACCCCCCAGCGCGGGGTGGGGAGGAGCTGCCGGCAGCGGATAAAAGCCCTCGAGGGGTCCGCAGCTCAGCTACAGGGTCTGTGTCCTCCCGCAGCTCCGAGCAAAAGCCGCCCGCCGCCATGGTGCACTGGTCAGCCGAGGAGAAGCAGCTCATCACTGGCCTCTGGGGCAAGGTCAACGTGGAGGAATGCGGCGCCGAGGCCTTGGCCAGGTAGGTCCAGCTCCCGGGTGTTTGCTTAGTGGCACCTTGGGTAGAGAAACCACCCCGATCACGGGAGTGTTAACGTGTCTGCTTGTGTCCCTCCATGTCCCTGCTCCTTGCAGGTGGGTTGGACTAGATGACCTTTGAAGGTCCCTTCCAACTCTAACCATTCTATGATTCTATGATCTCTCCCCAGGCTGCTGATCGTCTACCCTTGGACCCAGAGGTTCTTCGATAACTTTGGCAACCTCTCCAGCCCCACCGCCATCGTCGGCAACCCCAAGGTCCGCGCCCACGGCAAGAAAGTGCTCACCTCCTTCGGGGAAGCCATCAAGAACCTGGAAAACCTCAAGACGACCTACTCCAAGCTGTCCGAGCTGCACTGCGACAAGCTGCACGTGGACCCTGAGAATTTCAGGGTGAGCTGCACTCGGGGTTGACCCTCTCTCCTTCCATCCTGCAGAACAGCTCAGTGCCTGGAGGCTTTAAAAAAAGCATGAATAACATATATTTTAATTACCAAAGAGAAATGGGCTGGCTTGGATGGAAACTGGGGGAGAGGGGAGGGTTGAGCATTTGATAATGCCAGGGAAATGGCAGAGTCCAGGCTGTGAGGGGCTCGGGGACAAAAACAGGGAGGTGCTCTGAAAGCCTGGAGGGGATGGAGGGAAGTCCCTCTTCGTCGCTGCGATGGGCACCTCCTGGTCCCAAGGATGGGGAAGAGCTTGTCTCCCCTTTTTCCAAGGCTGGCAGATGTGGGAGGAGAGGGAAAAGCAAGTGTGGGGTGATCAGGGGCTGGACACTGGTGGGAAGAGATGCAGAATGGGATTAGAGACAGAGAGAAGAGGTCTGAGCATGGGGACAAGGTCAGCAGGTGAGGGAGAGGAACAGGAGGGGAATGAAGGGAAAGAGAACAGGGTGTGTGGAGTAGAAAAAAAAAAAGGTAGAAAATGTCTGGAAATAAAGTCTAGAGGCTGGAAAAAGCAGGTGTGAGGAGCAGAAGCAGAGCAGGTGGATACCGGGGCATACGGACAGCACTATTCTCCTGCACAGAGCTAAAAGATCTTCCCCGTGCCGCAGCCTCCGGGACCGTCCAGCCGCTGGTCCCCGGGTCCTGCGCCGGGTGAAGGGGTGCTGAGCACCGCACTGACCTGATTTCCTTCCTTCTCCCCTCCAGCTCCTGGGTGACATCCTCATCATCGTGCTGGCCGCACACTTCGGCAAGGACTTCTCCCCCGCCTGCCAGGCCACCTGGCAGAAGCTGGTCGGCGTGGTGGCCCACGCGCTGGCCTACAAGTACCACTAGACCCTCTGGAGGCAGATGTGTCTGTAACAGTCAATAAAAACTCACATTTTCTGGACTTTTTAGCCCACTCCTGTGTCTCTGCGGCTGCCTGTGGGGTGGGAGGGAGGGAGCAGGGGGCGTGAAAGGGGGATGGTGGGCTCCAGGCTGCTGGGAGCATGCGAGCCCAGTGTAGATTAGGCGGAAATTTGTCCCTTCTTATTTACAGTGCTGGTGTATTTTTAAGAAGATGATCAAAAGTATTTCCCGAATCGATAATGAAAATGCTCTCACCATCACTCCTGTGCTTTTTGATCAAAATACGACATCTAAAAGAAAATGTGCACATCCCAAGGTGGGGGGGTGAGGGCAGCTTTTAAACAGGACCGATCAGAGCTATTTTTACTCAGACCGGCTTAAGGGAAGAATCTTTTTTCACTGAAATGGAGGGATTCTGCGTAAGCACATCCGTTTCAGCAATGCTTTTCCAGGAATAAGTTAAAAAGCTCAAGGACAGACAGGTTGGTGTCTCAGAATGCTGAAATCCTTGTTTTGTGTGATTTCAGAATGCATTTTCTGCCTTTCTCCTGGTAAAGCAGGGATGTGCACTTATGACCCCTCCATCCTACACGGACAGTGCGTGTGACAGGCAAAGGGTCCAGCCTCACTGGCAGTGCTGAGAATGTCCCGGGCTGGGGGAAAATAAAAAGAAAAAAATCCCAGAAGCCAGCCCAGCTTTCCTGCAGCACGTCGTCCTCCTTCCCGTCAGCAAACGGGCATGTCAGCCTGATTTCAGGAGGCAAGGCCGTTCCCAGCGCCCTGTTGCAGTTAGCAGAAACGTGCCGTTCAAAACCTTGGGAGCTGGCACCAAACAGAAAAGGTCTCCTGCTCTTGAGGCACGGGTGAACGTGACATTAACAAACGGCTGTGGGTGCATCCAGCGGCATGCGCTCTGCCTGTGTGTTTGTATTTCTGGGTCCCAAATCAGCAAACGCTTGCTTGCAGAGCAGCTGTGGACCTCAGCAACACGTTTTCACCCCAGTGTTTGTGAACATCCTCATGGTTCCGTTCCTCCTCTCCCCCCCGTGCATGGACACATCCCAGAGGTGACGGGCAGCGTGTCCTCCTCCCCAGCCGCGCGCTACAGCCAGCACCTGGGTGGTCCTGCCGGCCCCAATCTGCAATTAGAGGCACAGGCAAGGGGCAGGGTGCTGTTGCAGAGCCAGGGTGAGCCCCTGTCCAAGGGAAGGTTGCCCCTCTCTTGTGTGAAGCAGGAGCAAAGTGATGACCACCAACAGCCCATCTGACCCCAAAGGCGGGTTAGAGGTGAGCCCTGGATGCAGGCTAGACGAGCACCACGGCAAGCCTGGTGTGGAAATGGCACTGCCCAGGCCTAGCAGTGTCAGGATCTCTTTTCCAAAGACCTCCAAGATCATCAAGTCCAAATCTTGCATCGGTAGCTCTAACAGCTCTTTGCAGAGGAAGCGGGATCAGTAGAATCACAGGATCACAGGATGGTTTGGGTGGGAAAAGATCATTAAAGCCCATCCAGTCCAACCCCGCTGCACGGAGCACGGACATCTCCAACCAGATCAGCATCCCTGCATGGTGCAAATGGCCTTTTGGAGACCAGGGTCCCCTCTGAGTGGTTCTAGCCCTCCATGGCCTGACTATGGCAGGGCTGGCTGACACACATTCACATTTTGCTGCCTGCTGCTTCCATTCCCGGGGAGAGGAACGAGCTCCTGCCCTCAGCTGGGGGACCACGAGATGCTGGTACAGAGTGGGATGAGCCCGGAATGTGCTGTTCAGGTGGAGAAAGTGGGAATAAAGACATCCCTAAGACCTGCTGGCTTAAGACACAAGAAATTGCGTGTTCTGGAGGAGAGAGAAGAGGCTGGCCGGGATCCAGAGCGGCAGAGGCTGGGTACAGCTGCCACTCCTGCTGATAAGGGTGCTGGTAAAGCTCGGCGCGGGACACTGCCTGCCGCAATCAGAGTGACCAATAAATTCCGCTTGTTTCACAAACACTGCCACTGCAGCTGCCTTTCGCTGCCCTCGGGATGGTTTGTCTATAAAAAGGGAAGGTTCTCGTCGTGGGACTGGGGATGGACCGGTGCAGGGCCAAGAGATGAAGATGGCCTGAAGGGACTCTTGCACCCATGCCGAAGAAAGCGATGAACTCTTCCCCCCCTGCCTGGTGCCACCAAGCAGCTCCCTCAACACGCGACCTCTGTGCCAGGAGCTCCGAGCATCCAAAAATTGCCGGCCAGACCTCCACCCCCTAAGCCATAAAGCGGGTGATTTTAAAATGGACCCTTTCTTATAGAAATAGATGAGAGGGATGGATCCCCTGGAGAAGCCTCAGGCAGAGCACAGAGCTGGGATGGTCTGGACTGTCATGCCTTTGTTTTTCTCCGTGTCTCTCCGCTGTCTCACAGTGTAGGAGCTGCTTACAGCGAATGCTCGCGGTCTCCTGGCTGGGATCACCCCACCGTCCTCGCAGGCACCTTTGGGGCCGTTTCTGCTGGACCGTGAGCTGGTGCCTCTGACAGCCTCATGGACCACTGCCCGACTGATGTAAACAGCCTCCGGGCTTGCCCAGCACAGCAGGTCTCCTTAAAACGTCTTTGTGGCTGACTAATCTTAAAACTAAAAAGCCCTTGGAAGGCTTTCACAGAGAGTTTAATCTCTTGCTTTTTCCTTCTGTCAGCTGATAACTGCCCCGTGGCACTGATGTGATTGCTGGAGACGGAGACGGTGTGAAAAGCGCTGCGAAGGAATCACTTGAAGCTCTCCGTCAGGGACATCGTGAGCCTGGGAGATGCTGCTGCCCGCAGCAGTGTGCAAGGAGCCGCGTAGGCTGGGGGGTCAGGGCTGAAGCAGGGGGAAGGAAGGAGAGATGGGGGGAAGCTTAGCAAGCCCCAGGCATTTTCATCCTTTGCTTGGATGCTTGGGATGGGCGTTTGAAACTGCCCTCGGGGATGGTGCATCCGAGCTGCTCCAGGGTTGCGACACCGCAGGACCGATGCCACCAGTTCACCAGTTCACCCTGCTGACAAAGAATCTGGAAGCTGGGTCTGCAGAGCAATTTACCGGCGTTACAGCCTCCTCGTTTCCTATGTCTGTGGTAACTGAGACAGCACCTCATGAGCCAGTTTGCACCTACGGCAGAACCAGAGCTGCAATTAGAGAATTTATTTTAAGTTCAGGTCACCAGTTATAGCTGAAGGGAGCAGGCAGAGCTCTGCACCTGACTCTGCACAGGCCTCTTGCGTGACTTTAAGTGCATCAATGCCTCCCACAGCACATCAGCACCCTGTTTGCAAAATGACAGCAGGGAGAATACTTCTGTTCTTTGGCATCCTCCCCTGTCAGCAGGAAACACCCTGGATCGAGATGCAGTGCCAAGTAGAAGGGCAGAAAAAAGTCACAGCTTCTGAAGACGTAGTAACCGCAGGGAGCAGTGGAACCGAGCAGAGGGAAGCTGGAAGAACCTACTGACAGCTTTGTCCGGGGCAGGCAGATGAGAGGCGAGATAGCGCTCTTCAGATTGGTGAGGGCTGCTGCCAAGAGGGAGATAAGAGGGCAGCCTTCATCCTGTCTGCAGTGGAGACGTCTCTGCAAGGCTGTTTCTCAGGCTGAATTATTTCACGTGAACAAGCAATCTGATCAGGATGGCTCTACCAATACAGCCATGATGCTTTGCCAGGTCAGCTTATATTTTTTTTGGAGCTATGAGGTATGCTATACAGCAAAAGAACTTTTTTTTCTGGTAAAAGCAGTGTCTGCACTCAAGAGTTCATCAGCCCTAGTGCCTGATACGGCAAAACCATCCAACTTTCACCATGCAGGAAAGGTTTTATTGCATGTTCCAGCTAGCAGCCTGAAAAAAACATAAGCACGGCTCCCTAACTGGTTCTGCTTTTTATTTGGTGTATGCTCCATTTCTGATTTGGGCAGGGTCAGAACCGTGTCCCAAAGCCACCCCATTATTAGACCAAGGGACAGCCATCAGCCCTGTACAGTAATGAGACATTCAAAATCTAAAATAAAATGAATGCTCTGTTGTCCTTAGTGGACATGGTGGTGTTAGGCTGGTGGTTGGACTTGGTCTTGGAGGTCTTTTCCAACTTTAATGATTCTATGATTGTCCTCTTCCTGGAGGGCCAGTAGATAAAATTAACATCGGTCTGGTTTTGCACAGTACAGCCCGGTCCTAGACCTCTACTGGCATCAGGTGTCCACATGGGTGGTGTGTCGGGCTTGAACTCCTCGTAGGTCTAAGGCTAGGAGTAACACCATGCTCTGGAGACTTGTAGCTCAGAATTGTGCCTTTGAGATGGATCCGCTTTCTCTGATGAGAGGGAATTGCACTAGAGATGGGCAACAGGAGAGCTTAGGCTCAGAACAGAGATGGACAACGACAATGGACTACAATGATGGACAACAACAATGGACAACAGCAATGGACTACAATGATGGACAACAGCGATGGACAACAACTTGGAAGCTCTTTGCTAGGACAGACAAGGAAGGAGGCTCTTGCATTTAAATGATGGGGCCTAGATTTGGCAGTGATCACTCAGTCCTTGTTTCCCAGCAAACCTCTGACCCTTTAGGGCCGGAGTGGATGGTGCCTAGAGTTGTTCAGGATGAATCCCACGGGCACAGGGCAGCAATGCATCGTTACGAGGCTGAAAACATGGGCAAGGTGAAGACTGCGAACTCTTTGAACATCACTGCCTGATGTTCAGCCTCCGCAGCACTGGAAACCCACAGCCACGCGGGCGGCTCGACCTGCGCTCGGGGCTGCGGATACAAGCGCACGGGTGCGAGATGATGCTTGTCCACTCAAAGGCAGAGGGGGGAAAGGGCCTCTTTTCCCCTTGGACAGCATCCAAAATTGCTATCTTTCCCTGTGCAGCCCAGCTCCCTGCCGGGCCCCAACCAACAGCTACGTGAACTGAGATTAGGACAAGCTGTTCCTAGTGTATAAAAATCCCTGGGGCAGGCTTTGGCTCCACTTCCTCGCCATTGTTCAGGGAAGCCGCAGGCAAACCCGCCGCCATGGTGCACTGGTCAGCCGAGGAGAAGCAGCTCATCACCAGCATCTGGAGCAAGGTCGATGTGGCCGAATGCGGTGCCGAGGCCTTGGCCAGGTAGGTCCAGCTCCCGGGCATCTGCTCAGCGGCACCTTGGGTAGAGAAACCACCCCGATCACGGGAGCATTAACATGTCTGCTTGTGTCCCTCCATCTCTCCCCAGGCTGCTGATCGTCTACCCCTGGACCCAGAGGTTCTTCTCTTCCTTTGGGAACCTCTCCAGCCCCACCGCCATCAGCAGCAACCCCATGGTCCGCGCCCATGGCAAGAAAGTGCTCACCTCCTTCGGGGAAGCCGTCAAGAACCTGGACAACATTAAGAAATGCTTTGCTCAGCTGAGCAAACTCCACTGTGACAAGCTGCACGTGGACCCCGAGAACTTCAGGGTGAGCTGCACTCGGACTCCAGGCTCAACTGGGCAGAGGTTTCTGTTCTCTGGAGAGGGCTCTGTGGTGTCCGGCGGTCAGTGAGACCTGGGAGAAAAACCCCGAGCCTGGGAGCCTGCTGAGGGCATGGGCAGTGGAGGTGATGGGAGTGTGAATAGGCATATTTGGGGAGAATAGTTATGGGGCTGGGACCCGTGAGAGGAGGGACACAGGCGGGCGAGGTAGATGGGAGTGAAACACGGTGTTGAATATGTGCCGGCAGGAAGCAATGTTGGGTTGGAGCAGCCAGCAACCAGAAGGGAAGACACTGAGGCAGGGTTTGGAGGGAAGAGCTGAGCTATGGCTATGATGGAGTGGTTGAACCAGCAGAGACAATAAACATGGTCACTCCAGCAGAAGGAGGGGATCTGAGCCGGGGAAAGCAGGGAAACCAAAGGAGAGGGCAAACCCAGTGCAAGCAGAGGGAGGACTCTGGCACAGCAGGCGAAGGAAGGTGTTTGGGTTGGGGGATCCGGCACATCCACGCATCCTGGTGAGCATGAGAGATGCAAGCTGTGCAAGGGGCCGGGTGCTCTGCACAGGACTATGATAAATCCCTTCCTTGCTTTGAGATGAATTCCCCGATAACTGATGTCCACACGCGGACACCTGGGTGCTGCGATGGTGGGGAGGAAGGCGGTGGGCAGTGCTGGGCTGACAGCTTCTCCTCCCTCCATCACCAGCTCCTGGGTGACATCCTCATCATCGTCCTGGCCGCCCACTTCGGCAAGGACTTCACCCCCGCCTGCCAGTCCGTCTGGCAGAAGATGGTCCGGGTGGTGGCCCACGCGCTGGCCCACGAGTACCACTGAGCCTCCCGCAAGCATTTGTGCCCCGAGACGCTCCTGGCTGATGAGGAAACGTCCTCCGGTTCTGCTGGTCTCTAATTGTCAATAAACATCAACTGGTTCAGCCACGCAGGGGCGTCTGCCTGTCTGTGGGAACGGGTGGGAGATGGGGAGAGGGAACAATGCGCTGACACGGATGGGGTAATGGGAGCTGCGGCCTTGTCCGTGGACTCGTGCAAGTGAGACGTGGCTAAACTGGGGAATCCAGGGGAACGTTGAACACCCATCCAAATCACAGACTACAAAATACAAACAGAAACACTCCTGTGCTTTTTTGAGGCACCAGGTAACATCACTGGGTTTAATGTTTTGTGTTTTTCACAGATTAAGTGGAAGAAATCTTTCTACCAAAATGTGCAGTGGGAGAAGTGGCAGTGACATTAGGTCCATTGTTTGTAACTTGGAAGGAAAAATGCTTTTTTCGTTGTTTTTTTTTTTTGTGTGTGTGTAAATCATTCTCAGATTATTAAAGGCAGAATGTAACAGACACAACTCTTATGGCAAAAAGTAAGGCAAGAACGGCAATGTCATGTACAGGAAGGACAGACTACCTGGTTTCACCAGCCTCTGCATCTCACTTTCCACAAGCAAAATGAAATTCCCTGGACAGTTTCCACACCACACAGAGGACTACGGCCCTCCCAGCCTCCTGTCCTCCTCTCAGACTCGCAGCATCCCCGTGGCACTGAGAGCAGCTCTGGGACACGTCTGGGGTTTCTGGGCGGCGAATCCCTCCCGTCCCCTTATCAGGGAGACGGCAGAGCGAATGGCTCCAGCGCGGGTTGGCAGTAAACACCAACCGCACTGTTCAGCACGGAGGGCCGGGGAGCGGCGTCACCCCCCAGACCTGGCCCCAGGGTCCTTCAGCCAAGCCCCCTCCTGAAACGAGGGACCAGAAACGGTGGCAGCCCGCAGCCCACAGCCAAGGCAAACCCCTCGCTCTGCGGTCATCCAGACCACGCTGGGCTGGTTGCCATTCCTGTGTCTGGCCCCACAAGCTCCATCCCCAGTCCCCAGCTCCTGCGTCCCACCTTGCTGCCGCCAGCCTGCTGTGCTGGGTGCGGGAGCAGGTGGGCAGCCCTGGGAGTCCCTCTCCCACCACCCGGGAGGACCACTGCTCCTCTGTCTGCCCAGTCGCTGGGGCAGGCACCGTCTCCTGCCACACATCCACGCAGACCCCAGTATACCCAGTCCTCCCCACTTCTCCCGGGGCCCCTGTGAGCTAGCACCCTACGTGTGCCCTGCGTTAGAACGTCTCCCTTCCAGCCCTGCTTGACTTTTGCTATCAGGCTCTTTGAGACAGGAACTCGCTCTGACTTCGAGCCACGTTCCGTGGTTTTCTTAGTGTTACTGCAGAGTTTACAAACTTCAATTTGCGATAGGAAACAACAAGGAGAACCCAAAGCCTGGCAGGCCCTGCAAGAAGAGGACAAAGAGAAACTGGTGCACACAGAGGGAGGATCCAACAGCCCCAAATCTGAGTCTCCAGCAGTCGTGCAGCCCGCCGTGGTTCGCACCATGCGAGGGGCACCAAGCCTCGCACGCACCTTCCACCCAGGGCCTACGCAGGACTCGCGCGGTGCCGTGCTCGGGCTCTGCGTGGAGATAAATGCCACTCTTCACAGGGAGTTGCAGAGCTGGAAATCAAAGACAGCGGGAGGGCGGCCCGCCAGCCCATCCCAGTGCTGGATCTGGGCATCTTGCCCTGGGGCCCCACCCTGATGCCGCGTCCCCTCCCTTGGGGTGCCAGGCCTGCGAGGTTCCCCCCCCCTCACCCCGGGGACCCAGCCAATGGAGGGGTGCGCGGGGAAGAGGAGGGCCCCAGCGTAGCATATAAAAGTGGGGACAGGGAGAGCTGGTCACCAGTGCGCGATCCCCTCGGGAGCAAGAGCCGAGACTTCCGCCGTACCTGCCAGCAGCCACACGCTACCCACCGCCCGCCGCCATGGTGCACTGGTCAGCCGAAGAGAAGCAGCTCATCACCGGCCTCTGGGGCAAGGTCAATGTGGCCGACTGCGGTGCTGAGGCCCTGGCCAGGTAGGTCCAGCTCCCGGGCACCTTGGGTAGAGAAACCATTCCAATCACGGGAGCGTTAACATGTCCCTCCATCTCTCCCCAGGCTGCTGATCGTCTACCCCTGGACCCAGAGGTTCTTCGCTTCCTTTGGGAACCTCTCCAGCCCCACCGCCATCCTCGGCAACCCCATGGTCCGCGCCCATGGCAAGAAAGTGCTCACCTCCTTCGGGGATGCCGTCAAGAACCTGGACAACATCAAGAACACCTTCGCCCAGCTGTCCGAGCTGCACTGCGACAAGCTGCACGTGGACCCCGAGAACTTCAGGGTGAGCGATGCTCCTGACCAGGCGACCCGTCCTCCCCACCGTGTCTCTGCGGGCAGTTTCTCCCCTAACCCCATCCCCGCCATGTGAGGGCTTTACCGGAGTCACGCCGGTGCAGGAGGAAGAGGGGCTGGTGGTTGGGGTGAGGGAGAGGCGCAAGAGAGGGAAGGGACCAGGCTGCAGCACCGAAGGGGTGACGGCTACGGAGGGTGTGAGCAAGGCCACACGGGAAGGCGGCAAGGAGGTGGTTTCAGTGCGGAAAGGGAGGGAAGAGTGAAGCAAAAGCAGACGTTGAACAGGAAGAGGTTTGCGCCAAGGGGGAAGCGAAGGGGAAGGAGCGAAGCCTGGCATGGAGGAGAGAGGAGCGATGAGTGGGGAGCGAGAGACAGCAGCCAGATACCGAAAGCAGAGGAATAGGACCTGGAGGGAGAGAAAACTTTGGCTCGCACATCTCTGGAGCTCAGAGTTTCCTAGTGGGGACATAACCCCAACATTTGTCACCGGGGATGTCACCTTGTCGCTGCTCCTTCCAGGGCGCTGCACGGTGCCGAGCACCAGCTCCCTGCCGCGCGGCAGATGCTCAGCTGCCTGCTCTGCTCCGGAGAAAGTCCCAAAAGGAGCTGGAAAATTTAATGAACAAAATTTCTGTAGAATTTTTGATCCCTCTTCCCATAGCAGCAGCAGAATCTAGAGTAGAGTAAGAGCAGAGAACAAGTTTAGGACACGTTTTAAAAAGGACTCCAGGGAGGTTTCTGAGCCTACAAAATGCTCAGAGGTTTCCCAAATGCTTCCCGGGGTCTGATGCGAGTGTTTGCGGGGGATGTGGGGGCTGCTGGTCATTGCTAACCTGAGGGTGCTCTTGTGTCCCCCCCCAGCTCCTGGGTGACATCCTGATCATCGTCCTGGCCGCCCACTTCACCAAGGATTTCACTCCCGAATGCCAGGCTGCCTGGCAAAAGCTGGTCCGCGTGGTGGCCCATGCCCTGGCCCGCAAGTACCACCTGTCTCTTATACACATCTGGCTGTGTTTTACCGTGAAACCCGCATGTTTTCTTGCAGGCGAGGGGAACTCGGAGGGTCCGTATTTTTTTTAGGGAGGATGAACAAAGTGCAGACTTTAATCCGCCCTGGCTCACTCCTGGCATAAAGCCTACGAGAAATTAGCTGACTCATCCTGGCCAGGCAGCCAGCTGGGCGGGGGCAGGTTTGAGATAAACATTTTGCTATCACGACCTGCCCAGACTTTGTTTATGAGCTACTTTTGCACCCCACACCGCCCCCTCTGCGATTTTGGCGGGGGGGGGTCGATCCTGCTGACAGCGGCGACTGTTGATAATTTTCTGGATGCGAGCATCAATCGATGCTCTGCGTGCACGAAGCGGTTTGAGTGTCGGCGGAGAGGGACTCCCTCGGGCAGAGCTTGTTCTTGGCGTGGGAAGTGCCGTCCGACCTGAGCGTGGTGCAGGAAAAGCAGCGGTTAGCTGGAAGGACGTGCTGACTTTTTAAAGGGAAATAAAAGAGAGGGCACGGCTGTATATCCCAGCATCTCTGACACCATCTGTCCTGCATCCCGTCCCTGCTCCATCTGTGTTCACAAGCATCCCACTCTCCGCCCCTGGCCTGCTGGAGGTTGCTAAAAGCCCTCTGTGACCCACAAATCCCCCTTCTCACACACGTTTCTTGGAGGAAGAGGCATTTCTGGTGTCAAGGCAGACACTGGGAAAGTGAGCAGGTGATTCCTGGTAAGTCCCAAAGAGCTGTCCTCCCTGCCTGGGCAGGAGCAGAGGGCAGTGTCCTGGTCAGGTGTCCAGAGTCACAAAAAACACAGATTCTCACATGATTTTTCACAGGTTTCATGATACGATTTGACCTGATGACCTTGGAGGTCTTTTCCAACCTTAAAGATTCTGTGATAGATATTCATAGATTTTCACAGGAGCACGGTTGTTCATGGACTTCAGGCAGAAATTGCAGAATTATTTGAACAATAATTCAGGTCTCCTGCTGCAAGCGAAGCGTCTGGGGCAGAAATGAGCAGAGCAGAGCGCAGACCCCACAGGTCAGCGCAGCAGAGGAGGGCTGGGCTCTTCCCGACCCCGCCGTTCCTGCTGGGATACCCCTTCCCAGGGTCCACAGGCTCCTGGGCGCTGGCAGCACCGGGGGTCCCGGAGGGGCCGGTAAGGGGGTGCGGGAGGGTGGGCACCAGCGGCAGCATTTTGCCATCGTGAGCTCTCCCCCGTGCACGCACCCAGCCAGTGCTTGACATGATTTATCATCGTGCTCCAGCGCAGCAGCCCGCGTGCACTGAATTCTCTGAGAAAAGGCCGACGTAGGCAGCTCTAATAAAGTTTATCCATCCCTTCAGCTCTGCTGCAACCTGGCCCTGCAAACACCCCACCTCTTCCCTGGTCACTGCTCCGACACGACCCAGCCCAATCCAAATCCTACGGGAAACAACGGAAGGACAGCGGATTGCCCCAGGCACCTTGGGATCAGGCTCAGAGCCCCTGCGCTTTCACCAAGGCTGTGTTTCTTGGGGTTTTATTTGGAAAATAAAGCAGGAGAGCCCACCTTGTGCAGGGGCATTGCTTTTGGGAGGGGGCACACCCCTCATGTGTTCAAAGCCCGTCCCACCTGCCCTTTACGGATGTGGGTGAGAGCAGAATTGGGATGAAAAGAGCGCTCCTGTTTGATACTTCCATCTGGCTGGTCCTTTTGCATCTGAGGGGAGAACGTTTGGGTGACTTTGTTCCTGCTCCAAAAGGGAAAATTAAACCAAGCAGCTCAGGTTCTGTGCCAGGAGGAGGACAACGGGGTTCATGCGGGTTTCAGCTGCAAAGCCTGAGCATCCTCTGAACAGCCCCAGCATTGCCCACAGCTCCCGGTTCTACAAGAGCCCGGAGTCCTCCTGCAGCCCGGGTATCCGCATAGATCGCTGGCGTCAAACCCCTCCAGGTTCCTCTGCCACAGGCTGCGTTTTGGCAGGGGCATTCATCATTTTGCTGACAGAGGCAGGGTCCAGCAGCTGGGAGAGCCAAGGCTCGTGCCCCACTGAGCCCCCTGCTCACATGAGCGATGGACTATCGCGCCGTGGCTCATGCAGCCCTTTCTCGGCAAAGGGGCCCACATCTGGTAGGTGAGACGAAGAACTGCCTGCGTGGATGGGAAGGGATAAAGCTCTTGAGCTCAGGATAACCAGAGGCCCCTTCTCAGCGTGCCACACCCTGGCCATCCCCTTCTGCTCGCCGGTGGTGGGGACCCCCACACCGGCCCCAGCCAATGACCCCCCAGCACAGGGCGGGGAGGAGCTGCCCGCAGCGGATAAAAGCCCTCGAGGGGTCCGCAGCTCAGCTACAGGGTCTGTGTCCTCCCGCAGCTCCGAGCAAAAGCCGCCCGCCGCCATGGTGCACTGGTCAGCCGAGGAGAAGCAGCTCATCACCAGCCTCTGGGGCAAGGTCAACGTGGAGGAATGCGGCGCCGAGGCCCTGGCCAGGTAGGTCCAGCTCCCGGGCGCCTGCTCAGCGGCACCTTGGGGAGAGAAACCACTCCAATCACAGGAGCGTTAACGTGTCTGCTTCCATCTCTCCCCAGGCTGCTGATCGTCTACCCCTGGACCCAGAGGTTCTTCTCTTCCTTTGGGAACCTCTCCAGCCCCACCGCCATCATCGGCAACCCCAAGGTCCGCGCCCATGGCAAGAAAGTGCTCACCTCCTTCGGGGAAGCCATCAAGAACCTGGACAACATTAAGGCCACCTACTCCAAGCTGTCCGAGCTGCACTGCGACAAGCTGCACGTGGACCCTGAGAACTTCAGGGTGAGCCATGTTTGCGGTCCCAGCCCCTTCCCTGTGTCGTGTGGGGAAAGTCAGATTTTGCTCCGAGTCTGGGGGCATTGCTTCCAACAACGCTGCCTAGGGCTATTTTCTTTGGCTGGTGGAGGCAGGGTCCCTGTGTAGCACCCAAGCGAGACGATAGCTTGTGCAGGACAGTTTGCAAGAGCGGGGGTGACTTTGACACTAAAAAGCCCCATTTTTAGTACCAGCACAGCGATGGGGAGGAGAAGGCATTGGGAGATTGTTACCTGGAGGAAATCTGGTTGGGGACAAACGAAGCAAAGCCAGGAGAGGGTGCAGCATGGGCTGGAGGAGCCAGAGGCAGAGGGAAGCTGAGCAGAGCATCTGAGGAAATTATACGTCCTCTGGCAAGATAAGCAGCCAGTGTGCTCAAAAACCACAGAGCAGGCTTCTGCCTTGTCCAGCGTGGGCTGCCTGTCGGATGGTCGCTCCCTCCTCCTCCAACACTTTTAAATAAAAATGGATCGTTTTCCTCATTTACATCTAAAGAGAAAGAGAAAAAAACCCCAGTGTTTTGCAGGATGAGTCTCGGGCCAAATTGCTTTAGCATCCCAAAATGGGGGGAAATAGTTTCAAGGTTCTTTCTTTCATCTTTTTATTTTTAAGAATGAGGCAAATCTTGTTTTCCCCCAAACCCAGAGCTTTCTGTGGAAAGACTGAGGGCTTGGCTGTAGCAGTCAGGGGTGGGGAGTGAGCCAGTCCCCTTAACCAGCCCAGCAGCCCGAGGGCCGCTCCAATGAGGAAGGGAGGCTGAGGAGGAAGAGGAGAGTGCGGAGTGTGAGAGCCTTTCCAGGAGGGGAATTCGGCCTCAGGGAGAAGTCAGGAAAAAGGAAGGGAAGCCTGCGGGTTGCAGGGTGGTGTCTGGAGGGGGACAGGGAGGAGAGGGGCTGGAGGGAAGCCTGCGGCAGGAAAAGCAGGCAGGCAGAGAGCTTGCGTAAAAGAAGCAGCTGTTCAGAGCTAAGGACATGGCAGGAGAGGGTGGGATCGGCGGAACTGTGTGCAGCAATAGTGCAGAGCCTTCTCTGCGAGGCCGCGGGTCTGACAGCTCAGCCCCAGCTCCGTAGTCTGCTGCGGCATGACGGTTCCTGCAGAGCTAACCCTGTCTGTTTTCATCTTTCTCCTCCAGCTCCTTGGGGACATCCTGATCATCGTCCTGGCTTCCCACTTCGCCAGGGATTTCACCCCCGCCTGCCAGTTTGCCTGGCAGAAGCTGGTGGGCGTTGTGGCTCACGCTCTGGCCCGCAAGTACCACTGAGCATCCCAGCACCGGCCGTGCCAGGACGGGTCCCAGCTCCGCCGCAAGCACCTCTGAGCGCGAGGAGATGCGCTTTGGGTCCCGACAGGCTGTAACCACCAAATAAATGCCTCCCAGCACGATTCTGCAGTGTCTCTGTCTCTGTGCTTGGGATGGGGTGGTGGTGGGGTGTTTGTGCTGTCGAATGCAGTGCCACCCCCGTGCAGGTGCATTTCTTGTCTGCAGAGTTATCGCGGGCAGAGTCTCCGTGACTCTGCAGTGCTCTCTCATGTGCACTCCCCGCCAGTGCACGCACCGGGGTCTGTGATGAGAAAACCCACAGAGGGTCCTGACACCCGCGAGTGTCTCGGAGAGGGCCAAAGGAAAAACAAGGGGTTGCAAAGACTCCACATCTGTTCCCCCAGCTCCACATTAAATAAGGCGAAGCCAGCGCTACCCGCAGCACAGAGCTCCCCGCCAAGCCGTTGCTGCACTCGAGGAGATGCGCGATCTCCTTTGAGAGCGACTGACACAGGAGAAAGCCCTTGAACTCTGACTGGGATGTTCAGGAGATGCTCGCTTCTTCTAGCTGTATCAGCTGGCCTGAGAGGAGATATTGCTTCCCCGAGGGGGATTTATCATGCCGATGTGCACAGCAGACCCTGGTCCCCAGGCACCCACAGCCCCAAAGACCCCCTCTCCCTGGTCTGAGGGCATTCAGTTCCCACTGTCACCTGGCGAACAAACCCCACCATGCTTACCGGTATTTGGGCTTTGCTGTGCCTGGTCCTCCTTCTCGCATCTACGTGACCTTCGTGGTGCAGGCTTGCTTATTCACTCATTGGGATGCAGGTGGCAAGTTCAATTTGTTTTATTATACAAAACAGGAAAAAACACAGAAATGGTCAGGACAGTATTTGTCATAAATCTTGTCTTAAACCAAGACTGGAGACCACCAGTGCTGTTCACAGCATCTGGCGCAGCACAGTCCTGGCTGTCAGAGAAGTTTCTGGAGTTAGCAGGAAGGAGACAGTTGTTTTGGGTCATAACCTTTCAAAACATGCCCTCGTCTCACCTGGGTTCAGTAGGCTTCTCCTGTGCACCAAAATCTGCAGGTTTTTGTACAGGGAATAGTGCAGCTCCTGGAAATGCTGTGCAGGCCATGTGCTGACCTTGCTTCTAGCAGGGCATCAGATGGGAGACCCTTGGAGTGCCCTTCCCACCTAAATTATCCCATGGTTCTGCACTCGGAGTTTGCAAGACGTGCAAACTATGGCTTGTTTTGAAGGGGTCCATAAAGAAACAACAGTGGCGCTAGGTTGATGGTTGGACTTGGTGATCTTGGAGGTCTTTTCCAACCTTAAAGATTCTATAATTCTATGGTTCTAAGTTGAAGGTGCCTTTATAAAGCTGCTTTGTTTGGATGCTGTAAAAGACAGGATTGGAGAAGGAGGGGAGGAGGATGTAGATGTTCATCACAGTGTGAAAGATGGGGGTGCCTCTTTCCCAAATCTGTGCAGGATGGGCTAGCCAAGTTCTGGAACGAAGAAGACCAAGACTGCATAACCTTGAGGCCCTTGTCCTTGGAGGCAATGCTGAGAGGTGTCATGAGGACCACAATGGAGGACAACAAAATGAAGAGGACATCTGAAGCCACGGTGAAGAAAGTGAGGTCCAGGGCTTAGATGTTGTTGAACGCCATCTCTCTGGAAGGCAGCCAGGTCACCGTGGGATGGAGGCAAAGGGGATGGGACGAGGTGCTCCCTGGTCACCAGGCAGCCAGAGGAGATGGAGGACTGGGGTGTGATCAGGACTATGCTCCTTTGTGCATGTGTCAGTCCTAGTTTGGATGCCCTCATGCCTGTGGGCATGGCCGTACAGCTCTATGGGGGGCAGAGAGCCGTCAGCCTGTCAAGGAGCACAGCAAAAAGCATCGCTGACTCCAGGAAGGCGAGGGAGCCGATAGAGAAGAGCCTAGACATATGGGGGTAATCGCCAAGAGCAAGGACCACAGCACCCTGGCACAATGAAGGGACACGGCCCAAGGTCAGTGGGGACCAACACAGAGAGGACATGATGCACGGCTGGTGGAGGCTTTGTTCTGCTTTTCTGGCATACAGAATAACACAATTTCCAATGCTCGTAGCAATGAGAATAGAACAATCTGGGGTAAGATGTCCTTCCCATCCAGGGAACGTGGTTAGCAGAAAGGCTGTGACCACGAGGCTGGTGCCGTGAGGTGCTCTTGGTGTCCCCTCACTTAGGAATTGCAATCTGCGCAGCCCAGATTGGACTCAGGTCTAGTTTAGAAATGATAGAAAACCCCTCAATCCCTATGCATTGCATCACGCAGCCCTGAAACGACAGGAAGCTCACGCCAGCAGGTTGATGGATTGCTCTCCTCTGTGACGGCAGCTTCTCTCAAACCTGGGGCAGCACTGCAAACCTTTGATGAATGGGCACACCGTGTCGCTTTGGAGAGAAGGGAAGGGAATTTCCACGGCAATAGCACAGACTAATAACTGATTTCATGAGAGGAGGCTTGCTTCTTGAGAAAATCAGTAGGAAAAGGCACTAGGAAGTAGTGTTAAATTATGTAAATCAGAAAAGAGTTGTGATCTCTGGTTGCGTTACCCGCTCTTCCTTAGCCATGGGGAGACATCACCTCTCCTGCCGGAGCCTGCCCCCCGCCAGACCCACCATGAAAATGGGCTTGCAAATGCTGGGAAGGAACATAAAATTTCTTATTTATCTCATAATAGACATTGTTTGCAGTTTTTACAGGTGTTAAGAAAAATAATTAGTTGAATATCTGTGCTAGGACAATGACTGGAGGCTGTGCAATGAAAAACGCAGTGGTGTGTTTTGTGTTTATGAGAGAAGCGTTCGTGTTTTCTCTACAGTGAAACCCTCTTGCTAACTGCTGTGGCATGTTGCCTGAAAAAGGAACCTTAAAATCTCCTGCTTAAAAATATAGTGAATTAACCAAACCCCAGAGCCTTTTAAGGAAATCTTATTAGAAGTTTAATGTCAGTCTAAGGGGCAAGCTAACCAGAGGACTATCAGGTATAATTATTTTTGTTTGTCCCAATCCCCACACTTACCAAAATAACAGGAGCAGAACCCCGCCCCGTTCTCTCCACTTCTCAGCATAAACCAAAAATACTCTGGCTGGCTCTGTGCTGCCCCTGCCGGGTTATACGCAGTGTAAGGCTCGATTTTACGCCTCTGGAGGAAATCCTCTGTCAGGAGCATCAGCATAATAGAGCATTTCAGAAGACAGGCCTTGCAGCTGGTGGGACTGGAGTACAACATAATCATCACAAAATTCAGCCATCCGTGAGATATGCTTGTTGTGTTTTCTCACAGGACTTGAAATGAGGACGAACGGTAATGCACTTGTACTGATTTTGAGAAAGATGCTTTATCGTTTTTGAGAAGTAAATAAGGATGTTGTTTTCTCCAGGAAACGCTATGGAAATACCCGAGCTGCCAAAGGGCTCTGTGCTCCCGCAGCAACCCTTTCTGGTAGTTTTTTGCACCGCGTGTTACATTACTGAGAAATTTGGACAGAAAACCTGTCTGCCTGTGAAACGAGGGGGATTCTTTTCAGCTTGCCCAGACCGTAGGGCAGGGCTTGGTCCGTAGGGTGAGACCGGAGGGACGGGGCCAGCTCTCCTGGCTGTTTTCCACGAGCCATGCTGTGTGAGGGCTGGCTGGGAATAGGACCGCAGTTGTTTTCCTGTATCACTAGCAAAATCAGATGTCATGACAACTGCAGTGCTGCTGTAAAAAAGCCTCAAGAAATATCATTTGGATATTAAGAGATTTTTGATCCACCCCCCTCGGTAACTTTGGAGAAATCAAGGTTTGAAACCCTAGAGAAACTGATCAGCTGATCTGCCTCATCTTCCCTTTTTCTGTCCCTTACCGCCTCCCACCTCTGCTGAGTGCCCTTCCAGCCCAAATTCTCTTCAATAAGAGAACCAGACACGTGCCCATTTTCCATCCCAAACCAGAAGTGGCGGGGATAATGTTTCTGAAATGGCGAGGAGTTTCTCTTTCGTACCCGAGAGACTCATCTGGCCAGCAGTGCAGGAGTTCTCACTACCTGGCACAAAGTGACAGAAGAACAAAATTATTCTTTTGTATTCTTCTGTATTCTTCAGAAATCAAATTATTCTTTTGTTTGTTTGTTTTTGTTGGTGACCTTTTATCACGTCTCCCTCAATCTTTCTTTGTCCAGGTTAAATAACCACTGCTGTGCAGACCGGTCCCCATGCCCCACCCCACAGAGATGAAGAATTCGTGCACTAGAGACCCACGCATTCACTATGCAGTAACAAACCCCATGGTAGTTAACGTGATTTGGGTAAAGCCACACTGTCACACCTTTGCTCCTGCTTTGCCCTCTCTCTGTCCCGCAACTTCTTCCAGGGAAGAAGCTCCTTCCGTGAAGGGGAGTGCTTCGCTTTGGGACAGTTTTCTTGGGGGAAAGTTTCTGTCTGCTTTATTAATAATTTTTATTTTATATACATGAAATTTTCGGTCTTTGACAACACTAGAGAGAAGGAACCCCTTTAAGTGGGAAAGAAAGGCAAGGCAATTGTCTTGATAATGCCCAGACAATGAGCTTAGGTACACGGGCTAAGATGCAGGCAGCTGAAACGCAGACGGTGTTAGGCACGGTCTGTGGTTGAATCACCGCTGGATCATCTTCCGTTGGCACCTTGGGACAATGTTCCAGTGAAATGCTCCATAAACACTAGCCCTGGCCTTAGCTTTTTCTGTTCTGCCTCTGTTTTCATTGCCCTATCCATAACATGGGGAAAATACAAAGTTGGTATCGTTAAAGGGTTTGTTGGGATTCCACTGCTGATGGCTGAAAAACAATGTGTACGTAAAAATGCTTCTGCATGGCCAAAAAGTAGGCTCAACCTCCACCCATGCTGCCACACGCTGAGCTTGTGGGCACTGCGGCTCCCTCTCTCCATCCCTTTCCCCATCCTCTCTCCCCAAAGTTTTGCCATGAAAGAGCTTACACCCTCTCCACCGTACAGAGAAAGAAGAGAGAGTTTTCCACTAAAAGGCTTGGCAGCAGTGTGTGTATTTTTCTAGATGCACTCGATTCTACCCAAAATTCAGTGCTGAAATCTGAGCAGTGTTTCCAGGGAGTTGCATCACTACGTTACCTTCAGACCTAGTTGGCAAGTGCAGAGCAGCAGTTTCACCTTGGAGACAGCACCTACACTCGCGGCAAATAATTTACTTTATTCAGTGTTGAACATTTTAAAAATTCATGGTTCTATTTTAAAAGGGATGAAAAACCTAGAGAAAACTATAATTTTTTTTTCATTGCAGCTCTGACCAGCATTTCCTAAACGTTTATGATCTTTGTGTTTGCTCTTGCAGTGCCCACCCTCGTGCTGCTGCCAGGGTGAAGCAGCTGACGGTAGGGACGGGAGCACCATCGCCTCCCTGGATGCTGCAGCTGGTTTGTATCTCAGGCCTCAGCCCCTGCAGCAGGTCCCAGGTGACTGTCGTTGCTGCTGAGATTCCACACAGGCATTATAAAAACAGAGAGCTTCCCCTGTATGTGGAACATTCAGGTGGGGGTTTGGGTTCCTGTCTCTGCTGCCTGAGCACTTCAGCTGAATGGAGGTAAGGGCATCTGAAGGGTCCAGGCACTTCCATGTCAGTCTTGCCTCATCACTGATGTTTTAATTTTGGCTGGGTCATTTTCCATGCAGATTTTGTGATGAAGGGTGGCTTTGGTTCACAGCTGCTTACTTATCTATCCCTGTGTGTTCCTGCAGCTGTTTCACACTCCCCATCCATCCATCAGTCTCTCTCTGTTGTGGTTTAACCCCACAGATCTTCAGCAAACACCCTCCTTTCCTTCTTATCCCAGTTTTTATTTCTGAGCATGATGTTATACAGTGTAGAATATCCCTTTGGTCAGTTGGGGTCCTGGCTGTGTCCCCTCCCAAGCCCTTGTGCATCCCCAGCCTACTTGCTGGTGGGGCAGGGTGAGAAACAGAAGAGACCTTTGTGCTGTGCAAGTGCTGCTCAGAAATAAATAAAACATCAGTGTTTTCTCAATGCTGTTTTGGTCAGAAATCCAAAACCATATGAGATATTGTGAAGAAAATTACCTCTATTCCAGCCCAAATCCGCAGCCAAGGGTTGCGCTGGCCTGGCGCTGTGGGGCTGTACTCCTGGACAGGAGTCCCTGGGAGCTACAGAAACAGCAGCAGTTACCAGCATTTATCTGCTCCCCACTCTGACCCCTGAGGGGACACAGTCACTCCAGCAAATGTAAATTTTGGCAAGGCATTGGCAAATTCAGAGCATTATCGTTCCCTTTCACTTCAGAGATGTTACCATTCTCATTGTTGTCGCCATCACAAGCCCATCACCTCGCCACCCAGCTACGGCCAGCACAACCCTTGGCTGTGGATTTATCTGTCTCTCTACCCATGTGCATCTTCATCCTCTGTCCCTATCGATTCCCCACCGTGCTGTCTCCTCCTGGTGTTTTCTGCAGCCTGGGTGCCTCCTGCTGCAACACAGGGGCACCACAGGGATGCAACTGCTGGCGTTTGGAGGACGGAGTGGATATTTCCGTAGAGAGGAGCATCCAGTGTTATGACAGCATATTTCAGACAGGAATTAAAGCTGCAAAGTCAAGTTCAAGAACTGGGGTTTTTTTCATGAGATCTTTCACAGAGCACAGATTATGCTCTATCTGCTAAGGGGATGATGTTTTGCTCCTGTCTCTGAAGCGGCTGGTGCTGGGCACACTTGGAGATGGCAAACCAGTTCCTCTGGTCCTGGCTGACTGGGAGCCTGACAGACGGTGCTTCAGACCGAGCAAGGATTGCGCTCTGTCTGCAGGTTCCCTGCTCATCTTTCTGGGCAGAAGCTGAGCATCCACTGGAGCCAGCGTGCCCGCTCCTCCTCCTCAGCACAGCACCCGGCTAGGCTGTGCAAATCCATCCTCTCCCTGCGTGCAGAAGCATTGCTCACAGATCTCCACACGGACAGAAATAAAAGGAGGATGGGAGGAGCAGGTGAGGAATATCCCTTCCTCAGCCTCAGGGTTGGGCAATCAAGGTGAACAATGCTTTGGAGGTGGGGGCAGGATGCCCAGCTTCTAGGGCAGCACCATAGGTGGAGGATGGGACTTCTCCCAATTTAATGAATATTTACCCAGCCCAGAACCATCCATGATGCACAGAACAAACAAAGCAATCTTTTTATTTTTGCAGGGCATCCAAAGCACATTTACAGATGATGAGGATGAGGTGCACGTTCAAGGCTGCACAACCAGATCCAGATACTTAAATCTATATTTTCATGTTGAAGATAATTAGAGCACTCTGGAAAGCTGTCTACTAATTTAACTTATCAAGCTAATTATTTAGCTGGCGAAGTAAAGAGCGGAGGCACAGATGTCTGGAGCTGTGTCTGAGAAGTGGGGCAGTTAGAAACAGACTAATTCCATTTTTCATGGCGTGCTAATGAGTTTAGCCACATGCCCTCCGATTAAACAATGCCCATTCCTTGTTTACACAGACAGATGGAGCGTGAATTCCTTGAGTGCTGAGGGCTGGAAAAGTTTAACTTCTTCGGGCGCTGCGGCCCCGGAAAAGAGCAGCGGACAAGCCAGGCAAATAATTCACACGGGTGAGGGTTTTATAACTTCTTGTTTTTTACCTGCAACCCCAAAAGGTACCATCCCTGTATTCAAAGCTCATGCCCTTCAGGTGTAGCTTTTCTTTAATGATTTGTATTTCACGCAGCAAGTAATTCCCTGAGGTATCTGTGAGCTGTGGACTGGAAGCCCTCGGTTGACAGTTCTGTCAAAAAAATGAGCTGGGTCTGTGTACACATTGCTTAATTTACCCTGTGATAACAACATTCCTGCTAGGAATTACAGTTGCTGTGCATATTGCTAACACACACAGAAACCGAAATCCCTGGTACTTTGAATAGCTCGGTGGCTGCCGGTTGGAACTACGGTGATGGCAACAACAATGAGAATGGTAACTTATCTCTGAAGTGAAAGGGAACGATAATGCTCTGAATTTGCCAATGCCTTGCCAAAATTTACATTTGCTGGAGTGACGGTGTCCCCTTGGGGGTCAGAGTGGGGAGCAGATAAATGCTGGTAACTGCTGCTGTTTCTGTAGCTCCCAGGGACTCCTGTCCAGGAGCACAGCCCCACAGCGCCGGGCACTGCGCAGGCACAAAACAGGGAGAAAACTGCAGGATTTTCCCTTTTCCTTCCGCTGAAGGGTAGGTTAAGCCATGGCAAAGGGTGCAGGTGGAGGACAAGCAGGATCCAGCAGCCGGGTGGGGGGGCAGTGGGGATGGTTTGCAGAGCTCTGGACAGGGCATCCCACGCATAGCGAGAGACGAAAATCTGAAAATCAGCAGGGCAGGCAAGGGAGGGCGGACAACAGCTGGAGGAGCAGCGTGGGAGCGCGGGCAGGACAGTGATGTTGTCACCGCGACTGAGAGAAGAGGCGGCAGCAGTGTCCTGGGAGGGATGTAGCCCCCGTGCAATAAATGATGTTTCCATCGACTTTACAGGTGAGGAGTCTGGGGAGAGTAAAGCGTGAAGAAGGACTGACCTGGCACGGCAAAGGGCTCTTCTCTGCCCTGGCACATCCTCAAGGAGGAGGAGAGAAATGAGATCTTCACGCTGAGAAACCAGACTGCTGCTTTTTGTTGCCCTGTGAAATCCCATCCTGCATTACCTTTGAATCGTTTATGAAAAAGCAGCCTTTAACCCAGGCAGGGCACCAGCTTGGGGCGAGCATGTCCCCAGGGAACCACAGCCGTGCCCTGGCTTTCCTGCTGACCAGCATTCCCGGGGTGGCTCGTTTCCACCGCTGGCCTTTTGTGCCTTGCTGTCTGATGTACCTCATGGCGATGCTGGGAAATGGCTCCATCCTGCTCGTCGTCAGGGCGGATTGAAGGCTCCACCAGCCCATGTACTACTTCCTTTCCATGTTGGCCGCCACGGACCTGGGCCTGACTCTGTCCACCCTGCCCACGGTGCTGCATGTCTTTTGGTTTGGCACCAGGGAGATCGGCTTCCTGGTCTGCCTCAGCCAGATGTTCTGCATCCATGCCTTCTCCTTCATGGAGTCCTCAGTGCTTCTGGCTATGGCCTTTGATCGCTACGTGGCTATCTGCTACCCGCTGAGGTACTCTTCCATCCTCACCAGTGCCCGGGTTGCAAAGATGGGGCTGGGGATGGTCTGCCGCTCTCTGACGCTGCTCCCGCCTGTCTGCCTGCTCACGCGACTGCCGTTCTGTGGGTCCCGCGTGCTGTCCCACTCCTACTGCCTGCACCAGGACATGATACGGCTGGCATGCACAGACTCCACCCTGAACAACCTGTATGGCCTAACCCTGGTGCTGTTTGTGATCCTGGACTCCATGCTCATCACCTTGTCCTACGCCATGATCATTAAGGCTGTGCTGGCCATCACCTCCAGAGAGGAGCAGGCCAAAGCCCTCAACACTTGCGTCTCTCACTTCTGCGCTGTCCTCATCTTCTACGTCCCCATGGTCGGCCTGTCCATTATACACCGCTACGGGAAGAATGCTGCACCCTTCAGCCTTGTGCTGATGGCCAGTGTCTACCTTTTCGTCCCGCCTGTGTTGAATGCCATCATCTACAGCATGAAGAACAAGCCCATTCGCAAAGGCCTCCTCAGGCTCCTGTGTCAAATTGGCCTGGCCAGACCATGGCCAGCAGCCCGGGAGTCATTGAGAAGTGGGAAGCTTGCCGACATGAAATGCCCATAAAAAGTGACAGGTCAAACATGAGCAGGAGTTTGAGAGAGAAAAATTAATGGGAAGAGCACCTTGTGAAGGATGCTCTAACTGTCAGCAGGATGCTCTTTAAATGCATCAAAAGCAGGAATCCAGCTGGGAAACAGGTGGACCACTTGGTGACCAAGGGTGAGAAGCTTATAAGGTCATAGCAGAGAAGCTCAGTGAACTCTTTGCATTGAATTTCAATACTCAACACTGTCTTTATAGCAAATGGGTTAGAGGATCTTTATCAGATTGAAGTAATATGAAGGAGAGGTTACATCAAAGAAATATCACTGACTCCCAGGACCAAGTGTCATTCACCTGAGAGTCTGGAAGGAGCTCAGACATGAAGCTGTGGAGCTGCTGGGCAGGGTGCATCACTCTATGGCAAATGGTCACGGTGCTGCAGAGTGGACCATCCCTTCAACTCCACGTGCAAAAGGGGCTCCGTGGGCTTCCTGAGACCTACTGGTCCTGGAGGGCTTGGTTTCCATCACTGGTGGGACAGAAGAGGCTGTGATAAAGAATAAAGTCACTAAGTGTATGGGTAAACATGAGTAATGCTCTTGCAGACTCAGCCAGGTGACTGCAAGGGAGAATCCTGCCATGGCAAGTGGCTCCAGCTGGAGGGGTCCCATGGCCATCATGCACATGGATGCCCAAGAGCCTTTGATTAAATGCTTTTAATGAAATCATAGCAGTCTTCCAGTACCCAAAGGGGGCTGATAAGAAAGATGGGGAGAAACCCTTCAGCAGGGCCTGTTGTGATAGGACGAGGTGTCATAGTTTTAAAATAGGAGGAGGCAGATTCAGACTGGATATAAGGAAAAAAATTTTGTGCTGAGGGTGGTGGGACACTGTCCCAGGTTGCCCAGAGAGGTGGTGGATGCCCCATCCCTGGAAAGACTCCAGGCCAGGTTGGCCGGGGCTCTGAGCAACCTGATCTGGTTGGAGATGTCCCTGCTCCTGGCAGGGGGTTGGACTGGGTGGGCTTTAACGCTCCCTTCCCACCCAAACCATTCTGTGATTCTAAATAATAAGCAAATCATCCTCCTTGGAAGAGGGGAGCTCTGGAAGCAACCTGTGGTGTATAAGAACTGCTTCTGCATGCTGAGAAGATGTCAATTCTGCTTGCCCACCTTGCCAAGCTGTAACACAGGCAAGGATCATCCTTCCTTGCAGGTCACGGCCCCCTCGCCTGGTTGTGGGTACCTGCTGTGCAGGTGTCAGCATCTCAGACGGTTGCCTGGACCCCACCAATCACTGGGGGGAACAGTGCCAAAAGGCAGTTCATCTCACTCCGATGTCCATCTTGGTCACAAAAATGGTGCTTGCAGCCCTCATAGATGAGGAAAGGGTATGGGGGTGACAAACCCTTCATTTCATGCATGTCCTCCCACTAAGACTAACAATCACTTTAACGCTAATGCTACAGCAACACTGGCAAAGTTATCTGAAATGATCGAACAGCTGCCGTGTGAAAAGCAGCCTGGATAAAGCAGATAATTTCGCCTTAAAAATACCCAGATGTGAGCTGCCTGAGCACCTTCCCTCCAGGCTGCCAGTGAACTCACGTTTATATTGCCGCTCCACAACTCCCCCAGGACTCCCAGGCTTGCTGAGGACTTCTGCTTCCTTTTTTTTTTTTTTTTTTTT